>PVJI01002787.1:0-76034 GCA_004026765.1 Micronycteris hirsuta | reverse complement strand
ACTCTCATGGCTGAAGCCCACCGCCACAGAGTGGTGGCGGGCAGCAGACCCCGCTCTCATGTGTGGGCAGCCTGGCCGTGAACCGGGCACACTGCCTGGCTGGGGGCAGAGGGCGAAGACACGTGGTCGGGTCCCCCCGCAGACAGAAGCTTCCTGCTGAGAGAACCGGCTACGTCACCCTGGCCATCCGCCACCCTGGTGGGAAAACACCCCCGTGGCTCCTGACCACAACAGTCGGCTGTCTCTGCTGTCTGTACTCCCGGCCCCCTCTCTGCCCCACAGGGGCTAACTAGGGGGGAGGGCGGTGTGCAGAGACGCAGTGCGTCTCATTGGCTGGTTTATGAAGTGGCTGCGGTATGTTCTGACGGACCCCACACAGAGGTACGGGGAAGGACAGCTCCTCTCTGCCCTTCTCCACAGGGACAAGCTCATTCAACTTTCAATCTGATACTCCACGAAAATGTCGTGTTACTTTTAAACACCTGCGGGCCTTGAGAGATGAGAGTCAATGCTTTTCATGAATACAGAAGCCAAGCCTTTTTAAAGTAACGGGTCGTACTCAGTTGTTACACATGATGGGGCAACCTTCTTTTAAGTGGGGCAACTCACGCTGAAAGAATCAAACCTGTAGCGTTTTTTGCTGTCAGGTCACGTGTCTTGCTCTTTGTTACAAAATTTGCTCATTTAAAAAATCAACTGCCAAGTGAGTCCGAACCACACAGTGGAAGGTGGTTCTTTCGGGTTTCAGTAAGACTCTCTGTAAAAGGGGGGGAAATGGTCCCAGCAGGGACTAGCTTCGTTCACTAAGCATGTGACTCTAGAGAAGGGGGACCCAATGTGGCTTTGAACTTGGGCGGAGGTGAGACCGGTGGTTCTGAACTGGGCGCCGGGCCAGGCTCACTGCACAGCCCACCCACGGGGCGCTGCACTTGCTCTGCCACAAAACACACGTGTGACACGGCTGCTTCCCAGCACGCGCCAGCGCCCGGCCAGCCACTGTGGGGGCATCCTGGCTGGTCCACGGTAGCCCAGACCCGCCTGTCCCCACGTGGGTATCTCAACAAAGCCAGCGAGCTGCTTCCAAGCTGTCACAGGTGACGCCCCTTCTCACTCCACACTCCTCAAAGGAGTCTGTGTCACCACGAGGAGAAGCCGAGATTCTTCCATTTTCTCGTAACCAGTGTCATCGGGTCTTTCCCACTCAGCAGATGTCACCCTGATCTTGGGCCTCCCTGTCACCCCAAGTTTCGGCCACTGCCCTTCTCAGGGCTCCTTGGGCTTGCCGAGCACGACATTCAGCGGGGCCCTTGCATGTCCTGTCCCCACTCTGGGCCCGTCCTCCACACTCTTCCCAGCTGTCCCTTCCTCGTACCGAGCCTCTGCCTCAGTGGCACCTATTGCCGAGGTCCCCGCTGACACCGTATCCAGAACACGAGGCCACCCCGAGTCCCGGCACTGCCTGCCGCAGCTGCGTCTGGCTCTCGGCCCAGTCTGATTTCCCAGCGGGGCACTTCCTGCCGCCCGATGTGCTGTGCGGCCTGAGTCCTCACGTCACATCCTGGTGGCTCCCAGACTTCAAGCAAAAGGCGTGGAACAAAACCGACCCCCCCACAGGCTCCTCGGCATCCACAGGAGTGACGCGGGTACGCACCTTGCTGCGGTCCTGACGGACTGACGTCCCCTGGGGAGCTGCTCTGCTGCCTGGTTTGTTTCTGCCTCCCCCACACTCCACACCCCCCCCATACACTAGAACACACTCCCCCCCCAGGACAGGAGGGTGTCTGCTGTCGTCCCGGAGCCCAGAACAGGGCGGCTCCAGGTTGGCCCTCAGAAGAAGTTCCCGGAAGGACTAAACAAACGCTGGGGAAGACGGAAGTCCCCTTTATTTCAACTGCCAGAAAGCGTAATTAGCACTCGGCACTATTAACAACACTGCCATTCAGTTGAGACCCGATAAAAGATACCTAAAAAGGCTTCGATCAGAAAACAGCCCTCCCTTCGTGCTCACTCATTGACAGGAGGCTTTGTGTCTCCACGGAGATGCATCACCAGCTGAACACACTGTGCAGATATCTATTATTTCAGAGTGTGGGGATATCCGTCACTTATCTCGTATCTATCTATAGATATATGAAGACATAAATTTAGTCTGTTTCTAAAGCTTCACCCGTACCTCGTCCCAAGGGGGAAAAGGCAAAGGTGTCAAACTACGGACGAGTTACACAGACGAGGAAGGGTGCCCGCAGCCCATTCTCCATCGGGAACCTCCCCTCCTGGCCACACCCTGCTCCTCATGCAGCGGCCGGGACCCCAGAGCCACCTGAAGAGTAACATCCCCAGGGCCAGTCCTGCCCCACGTCACGGTGTCCTGTGAGGTCCTGACGTGACCAGGTGTTGGACAGATGCAGTCATGACTTTGTACCCCTCTCCCCACCCCCCCCACCGCTGCAGAAAAGGTGCCGTGGTCCGGGCAGCGGCAGGTCACGATCAGCACCTGCTCCGTCTCGGACCGACCGCTCCCTCTCACCCTCGACAGCCTCCGGTTGCCACGTCAGAAATGGGATGTGAATCTGGACCACGGACGGGAAACGCCAATGTCACTGCAGGGAGGGGAACCTGGCTGTCACTGCGTCCCCTCTGTGGTGGAGCAGGTGCCCCTGCCCACTGCTCGCATCATCTGCACGCCGCACGCCACACGCCTCGTGCATGGGCATAACCACCACGCCACTGACACGGCCTTGTCTCCAGGGCAGGGAGTGTCCCCTGCACTCTGACTGACCTGCCCACTGCCCCGTGTGAGCTCTGGTTCAAAATGACACCGTGAGTCGGAATTTGCATATGATAAAACATAGAGCTTCGTAAACTTACATCACAATTAAAGTGCAGCTTGGAAAGATAACTACTTGGTGTCACGGAAATATTTTTGTCCTAAATCAAGTGCAAATATCAGATGTGTGTGTACAAAAGTAACAGTGGGAGTCTACCTGCCTGTGGGTTTAGGGAACAATGTTACAGAAAGTAGGGTACACGGCATTTTAAAAACACAAGAGAAAACAAAACTCTGACACTGTCACATTAAGAGAAATGAAATTTTGGAATAAAGGAATTGGTCACGATTCTACGGAGGGTTTAGGAAAGGAACCAAATTTCTGCGTAAACGTAGGGAACGCTCCATCTTTTCCAGGACTGGCTGGTCTTGCCTTGGCAGGGGTGGGAGGTCTGTGCAGGGAACCCTGAGGAGACCGCCTGCATCTCGGGTCAGCGTGGGCCCGGGGCCCGGGCACCTCTGTGGGAGCCAGAGAGCTCTGGCCTCGAGCTGGACGGAGCCGAGCACGGTGAGCCCACTGGGTCCACCTGTCCACCCAGCGCCGCCCTGGTGGCCAGGGTCCATGCAGAAGCACCGTGGGCACCGGCACCGGCTCCTGCACCCTGGACCAGGAGGTGGGAGCTGGCCCCCCACGGCGGAGCACGAAGCATCTTGTCCACGTTCACATTGCCCTGTGGGCCATCATGCTTCTCTCAAACCGAACGCTACGTGTGGGGGGAGGGACACAGCAAAAGTCTCTTATTGTATTTTTCTTTAGTGAAAAAATGAGTCACAGAGGGAAACTATAAAAAGAAATGCCTGCATTTCTTTTAGCCAGTTCATTTTAATTCTAAGCACGAAAACGTACATCGCTTTCCCAAACTTCAGTTCTGGCGCTCTCTCTCGAGGATTGGTTCGAGTGCAATTCAGTTTTTTACAAAACCAGCTCACCGGATGCCGCCTAAGATGCCCAGCCTGTGGTCACCACGAAGGGCAGCGGAAACCGAGGAGCTGAAGGCTCTCGGAGGGCGACCTTGTGTTCCTCTGAAAGGCCTTTCCCATCACTTTCCGCAGCCGTCTTGCCTGCGGTGGGTCTGGCAGCTATTTTCGCCTTTGGCTATTTTTCTACAGACACAATAACTTTCTAAAACTCAAAGATCATTGGTTCATGTAATATTTCATTAAATGTCTTGCTTATGATGAAAAATGGTACGGAAGGCTTGGCAGAAACGCACCACCACATCCTGGCGAGCAGGCCCCGCACCTGCTGGGGACCCGGCCGGGCGAGGTGCCAGGAGGGGGCCCCAGGGGGCGCCAGGTGCCTGGGGTAGGAAGCCTTAAAGGGGCCAGTCCGCCCTATGTGCTGGTGAAGTGGATTTTGTATAAAACAAACCAACAAAAAACTTCTGCATGTCCACCTCTTCTAAATCATCATAACGGCATAGACTTGCAGTTTGGAAGTTAGCTACTACAGGAAACAGCGAAAGAGTTTGGTGTGATGGCCAGAAAGAAGGCATCTAACCTTTAGACTAAACCAGAGAGACCCAGGGATGAAGCTGCGGCAGAACTCACTCTGTGGAGCAGCCCAGGCGCCCCCTAGTGTCCGAGATGCAGGGAGGCCTGAGGGGCCCGTGTCCCTTCCATGGAGTCCAGACCCCCTAGTGGTGCGGTGGGGCCAGCGAAGGAGCGTTCAGGCCACCGCTGACCTCCAGCCTGGTGGCACCGTGACTCGTTCAAGTTCTAGCAAGTGCAAAGAGTGGCGAGCAAGCGCCGAGCGCTGAGACGTTTTCTTGTCAAAGTGCAGCCCGCAGAGGGTCCGGTGGGCTCTGAAGCCAAGGGCCGAGGCCCCACTGTAAGTGCCTGAGGGAGCCCAGGCACACTGCCTTCTTTTCCGGTGTTAGGAGCGCTTACTTTTGTTTTGTTCTCACGTAAAAATGTTTTGGCTGTGTAAAGTCACGCACACCTGTCTATGGTAAATAAATGCAGCTTCCTATTAAAAGAGAAAAAAGTGCCCTGGCTGGTGTAGCTCAGTGGATTGAGTGCGGGCTGGGAACCAAAGGGTCCCGGTTCGATTCCCAGTCAGGGCACATGCCTGGGTTGCAGGCCAGGTCCCCAGTGAGGGCCATGTGAGGAGCAACCATACATTGCTATTTCTCTCCCTCTCTGTCTCCTTCCCTTCCCCTCTCTCTAATAATAAATAAATAAAATCTTTTAAAAAAAGAAGAGAAAAAAGTAATTAAGAAAATTAAGTGTTAGTCTCTGCCACAGCAAATAAATCCCTGTGATCCCTGTGTGCTGGGGGTGGAAACTGGCCTTCAGGCTTTTACGAAAACTTTCTGAAGACGTGATTTGATAAGAAGAGACGTTTCTGACCCTGGCATTTGGCGACTAAAAAATTAAATGTCAGCCCTCTGCCTTGGGATATGTAACCAATAAAGCAGGAAAGCAATTTTAAGCAGGTCCGGGAGCCCCAGCAGCCGGGCCCCGGGAAGTGTGTGTGCGTTTTCCTTCCTCTCGTAACTCCATCTCTGCCACTCGGCCGCGCAACCATGCGTGCTGAGTGGCCACGGCCCCTTCCCAGGGACTCTGCCCCGAGATACTGGTCCGTAACCCAGTTTCCAAACCGGCCGAGGTGCTGGCCGCTGATGACGCCCCGCACTGTGGTCACAGTGGGCTCCCTCCGCTGACCGCTCTCACACTCTTCCTTGTGCGACTGATGAAGAGCAGCAGCCTCATCCTACCCAGGAGCACCCTCTACAAACCTAGACATGTTAATAAACAACACAATTTTTTAAAAAGGCAACACATTTAGAGACTCTGGGCAGCTATTTAAATGCATCCCCTGCGGTCACCTTTTATGAACGGAGAGTGGGGCCCTTCTGGAAACCCGTGGGTTTCTCCTCAGCATTAATTTGGAAATCGGGCAGATCAGCTGGGCCTGCTGGCTCGACACCACTCATCCCACGTCCTCAGGAAATGGGATGCGACTCAGACACACTCGTGGGCAGCGAAAGGGAGTCTGGAACTTTCCTTAGGGGAAAAGCCTAAATAGCCCAACGAAGGCAGCCAAGCCGCTGTTTTTAAAAAGAAACATGGTATTCTGGCTCAACATTTAAATCGGCTACTTTCTCACTACTGCCAAATCTACTGTCTTCTTTCAACAACCGTAATGAGCCCTGTGGCACCTGGAACGTTCCACACGCCCCCCTCCCCCGCCCCCCATTTTATGTCTCTCCTTGTTTGACTTTTTTGATAAGATTTTTCTGCGTCTTATCATTCTCTGCATTCCTTCTGTTTCCCTTTCTCCTTCTTTCTTGGGCTCCACTCCCTCCGCTCGCTCTACCAGCTTCGGGAAGTCTCCAGAGCTCATCCTCACCCCTCGGCCTGCCCTCCCCCCCAAGTTCCCGCCTGCACTTGCCACTCACAGGGTGTCAGACACTGTCCCGCCCCCTACGTCCCTGCAGGGAACAAGCTGTGTAGTAACAGTACCAACAATATTAACAGAGTAAGAAGGAAAAGAACAACAGTACTTTGGCTGAATGAGATTAATAACTACAAATCCTGCTGACTTTCTCCTTACATCTACGCCACAAAATGTGGGGGCCCAAAAATGAATATGCAGTGGGTTTTCTGCAAAGTTTCTTTAGAAGATCCAATGAATAGCTAACAAAATATCAAAGTGGAATTAAAAGCCAAATGCTTAATGCAAAATTATCCCCCTATCAAAGCACTGTATTCTTAAAAGGTGCCAGGAAAATGCACAGAATCTGTGTATGGCATCTTAAAATATTTTGACTAATTTGTCCTACTAGTAATAAATTTGAATTTTATAAGCCTGGCCTACTGTCAGGCAATACGCTTAAAAGCACATGGATAGAAAAGCACATTCTTTTTGAAAAGGCAGTTTCCCTGAATACTGTGTAAAATTCATTCGTTCATTTGATTATCTGTTGAACTCTTAATAAGACCAGAAAGCCCTTAAACCCCAAAGGAATGGGCTTGCAAGGGTGGATTTGGGGGCTGTGGCCGACAGGCAGAGACTCGTGGGCGGGGGAAGAGTCTGATGGTCCTCCCGGGAGGCCCGTCATGCAGCCACGGCGGTGGTGACCTCTTTACCCATTTACTTCACGAACTGCGGTCCCGCTGCACTCCGGGTGCGGTGCTGGGCGCGGGGCGAGCGGGGGGCAACTGATGAGAGGCGTGAGGGTCACTGTGAGTACGTAACGTGAAGGACATCGCTGTCACCGAAACCAAAGGAAGATCCACAAGCTGCAGCAGGCTGCCTCGCTTATCACGCCCGCCGAAAGAGACTTCTCTGTGAGTTTAAATGTGATGCTCATTTAATTAAAAATAAATGACAAATGTGCGAACCATTGACGTGGAATGAACCTTTTCCTTATGCATGATGACATTTAAGTGTATAAATGGTTGATCAGGCACATGGACTTACTGCAATCACTGCTTTATCTACATAAAATGTATTAATCAGAATTATTAATGAGATTAATTAAATTATTGATAAGATTTCTTAATAAGGATCATTTTGATCTTAAAAGTGAATTTTAGTAATGTTTTAATGACATGTTTTCATTATAGATTCATTTTTTTTTTAACTTACAGCTTTTCAGCAAATTCATGCGAATTCTTGCCTGTGACTGTGGGGATTTCCTACCGGTGCTGGGGGGGCTGTTGTGAATGTCACTTGTTTTGCTCTTTAAATTAAGAACTCCATCCCTGACCTATGAAAGAATGTCTGGTAGAGCATACTTTTCAGCCGCTAGGTCACTTACCACTGGAACTACCTTCTCTCAACGTAACTTGAGGCCTTCTGAGCATTGTTGTCCATTTTAACAGGGAACAGTTACGTTTACTTGAAGTCAGTTCTAATTTCCAGAATGGAAATATAACTCGTTGGGAACCATTTGCATGAATAAATAGCCTACAAACCCTGAAAATGAAACGCAGCTTGTCACGGGTCTCGGCAATCGGTACAAGCAGCACAGCTGTTCCCTGCAGCGGGCGCCACGGGGAGCTGGGGGGGGTGAAATTGGGCCCATCAACCCCTCACAGTTCCTGAGAGGACCCTTGCCACAAGGACCGCGACTTGGGGCTCTCTGCTCCGGTTGTCTGCCTGCTGCCCTGGCTCACTTTTCTCTTGGGGTACAGGCACCCTGTCTGGGTGTTTGCAATTATTTTGCAATTATCCAAAACTCCGTCTAGCTCGCAAATCTCTGACACGCGCCAACAGGAACCTTTCAGTCAGCCGCGCCAGGCAGTAGCTGCCTGTCCTTGTCCCCGCGGCGACCCTACGTCTCCTTTGCAAAGAGGACAAACCGCCACTCTGTCTCTCGGGTCTCCCAGGTAGGAGACGCAGTGAAGCGGAGAAGGCAGTCATGCTGTTTTTTATCAACGGGGGGCTTTTCGAGCAAGGCAAGTCCGTTTCAAACTCTATGATATTAACTCTCTTAACGCGGTTACACAAATATCAGCAACTGTCTTGACCTCCCAAGAGGACCCAGGGAGTAAACTCATACAGCAGAAAATGGCATTCCTAAAGGGACTATAACACTTGTGCTTCTTTAGAGAAATAATGACATCTAAGGTGAAAATATGAAAATAAAATTCCCAAGTAAAAGCATGGCTTGACTGTGTAATCTAAAAGGATGGCAACAATCCCGAATTTGTAGGAACAGAGCCAGCTCACATGCGGCTCATTTCGAACACAACTCTAAATCCTCACGCCTTCCCCAGTGCTGACCGTGCTCCCCGGGGGCCCCCCAGAAGTAAGGCGCTCGGGGTGCACGTGCCGACACTCTGCCGTGTGCAAGCACGGTCCCCAGCACCCTCCCTTTGACAAAGAGACGTGCCCCACGGTGGTCTGGGGCGCGGGCTCCGGGCCGGGGGTCTAGGGCTGCGCCTTCCTCTCCCACTCAGGACCCACGCGGTCTTGACTACGTTCTGCTACCTGTGCTTCTGTCACCTGCCTGTGAAGTGGGACGGTCACAATGTCCACCCCACGGCATTACTGAGAGGAGTACGGGTGTTCGCGATGAGCCCGGCGCCCGGCACAGACCGAGTGACCCATGAACGTGGACGGTCCTCGTCGCTGCTGCTGCTGTGTGTTTAGGTTCCAGGACAGACTGTTTGGACACAAGGATGCCAACGAGCTGATCTATAGGTACAGGTGTGAGTTCTCGTGCTGCTATCTATTAAAGTATTCTCTGACACATCAGGTGGTGTGGTAAAAATAAAACAGGGACGGGGACTCGTGGGGGGCCTCTTCTGTAGGATGTCACGTCACATGTGGCCAGTGTGGCTGGAGCCCCGTGAGGGAGGGACGGTGCTGGGGAGGAGGTCAGAGGGAAGAGAGCCAGCCAGTCCTTGTGTCCTTGCTTTGTTTTGGTGGCTCTGGGAAAGGAAATGGCACCCTGAAAAGTGTCCCAGAGGGAGCTGATAGAATTGCAAAGTTATGGAAATGAACCCCTGGGGTGCATTCCAGACAGACTTGAAGCTCAAGTCTGTGTGTGTGTGTGTGTGTGTGTGTGTGTGTGTGTGTGAAGCATTTGGTGGCAAAACAGGGAGAGGAGGTCTGGCCAGATGACCAGTGTCCACACAGCTGCCTGTGTCCCGAGTTGCCCCCTGCCAAGCACCAGCCCTGACCACTGCGGGCAACCCTCTGCTCCAGGGCACCTGCTGCTCCCAAGCCCAGGCGACCCCCTCAGTCTCAGCCAGGCCTGGGCCAGCGTGGGGCCGGGCAGGGGGCCGGGGGGCACTGACAAAATGCTGGCTCCTCCGGGAGGGAGTGGAGAGCATGTCCCTGCAGGATGTGTCCTTGCCATTAAAGAGTCATGTCACCCTCTGTCTGCTCCTCTCCTCTGCCCAGTCTAACCGCGCTGTGCATGAGGGGTCTCGCTGCGCTGCTGGCCGGACAGGAGTCAGAGCAGAGTGGGGGGCACAGAAGGCGAACCCTGGAAACAGTTCTTGAAGGTGGGAAGCACCAGTGGCTTCAACCCCCAGGAGCCCTCGCTTATTTTGTTTACAGGTGACTCAGGAGCTGCCGTGGAAGCTGAAGGCGGGGTGCTGGGTTCTAGGTGCCGGAACCAGCAGAGTGTGGAGCTGCCCGTTACAGAGAAGTGGGAGGGATGTCGTTTCCACCTGATTGGACTGTGGGAGTCTCGGTTATACTCAGTGGCAGGGACAATGGGCGAGGGGTCCCCGCAGAGGAGGGGAGGGTCCCGAGGACAGGGTGGGACACGGGACAGGGGAAGTGCCCAGAGGGGAGCCGTGAGTCATGTAGGGGACAGGGGATGGACAGGTTGGGGCCCAGGACGGATCACTCTGCAGTTACACAATATTTTCCTCTTTTTTTTATTTTAGACTATTTATAGTTCATAAAAATGCAGACCAGAAGCAGAGTGATTTGCAGCCATACTGACCCAAGGGCTGAGAACCCCAATCCAGACAGCAGAGAGGGTCTCCCCCTCCTGCCAGGGCTCTGCAGCCAGCACCATGCCAGCCTCCAGTGAGCGCAGAGGACAGTCACTCAGCAGGGTCGCAGGGGCTGCCAGTGAAAGTTCATTCAGCAGAGTCCGTGCCCTGGGCTTGACCCTGGTCCCTCGTCTCTCTTCAGAGGTCAAGGACTGAGCCCACCAGAGAGATGTATGGGGTCCAGCCAGAGAAGGACCTCATATAGTTATATAAATATTACATACACACAGGTATATCCACACATAGCGATATAGAATATATTATATACACGTATATATGTATTATATACATATAGGTATATGTAACTATATAAATATACTTATATTAAATATAACTAATTGTGGAAGCTGTTATGTACAGAATAATTAGTGGTTAATTCTCAAAGTCAGAATGGTTACAGCAAAGGAAACTGTGCACGAGCGAGCATGTGCTGAACAGTCAGGGCCACATTTAGAGGAACTGGAGTGTAAGACGGCGCCGGGCACAGCTTCGAGGTAACATGTCTTCTGCATCTCCCTTACTTCACTGACACTTTGCCCCCCCGTGTAACCGATGGCCAGGCCCCAGCCATGGAGCCCGTCTGCACTGGGAGGTTCCCGGCCGACCGTGGTTTCTCCTCCTGGCCTGCACAGGGCACAGGGCTGCCAGCTGCGTTTTGGTAAAGCGCTCATGGCCACATTCATCCATCCATTCATTCCACCGATAATTTGTTATCCTCAACTAAATATTGATCATTACAGTTTCGAGTTGATGAGCCTTGAGGCAAGGAAGTTTGGGTTTACAGGAAGCACAGAGGAGATCAACCTGAATGAGAATTTTCAGCGAGGAAAGCCCTGCCCTCGCAGACACCCACTTCCTCTCTGCTCACCCATTGGTTACATCACTTGTTCATCTAACGTGCGTTACCTCGGCATCTGTTCTGTGTGAGCAGCTGCACTGGGGACCGAGCGTGAGGTGGAAGGTGAGACACCACACCTATCAGCCACTCCCGTAACGGGACGCAGGGCTCCCAGATCCAGCTCCGACTGACTGCACAGAGAAAGCAACCCTGGCCGTGGAGGCCTTCGGGCGATGGCCAAGTGTGGCTGTCCTTCTCTTGGGACATTGGAGGGTGTGAAGTTTTGGACATGTTGAGTGACTGCCCCAAGTCATGGAAAGTAGCCTGGACTCTTGCTTGGTTATTGTGGAACACAGAGCCCCGTCCTGGCCACAAAGTCAAGGACGTGACCCATGACCTGGAAGCTGCCCGCTCTACCTGTCAAGGCCTCTGTCATCCACTCCTGGCACACCAACCCTGCTGTCAGCTCCTGCCTACTCTCCTCGCTGCTCCTGCTTTCTGGAAATAGCCTACTTCCCAGAGGTAGTACCTTTGACCTTTCTAAGATCCAAGTAAGATGAAGCTGGTCTCCCAAAGAAAATACCTGTAAGCCTTGCTCCATCACACAGAATAAAATCCATGGCCAATGGCCCTGTGTGATCTGCTCCCCACCCCCTAAGCTCTCTCCCCTCCTTTCTGACCAAGCTCTCCCTCCTCCCTGCTCTCCTGGCTCTGACCTGGCCGTCGCAGGAGAGACCAAGCGCACATCAGCCCTATGCCTGGAGGTCGTCCTTGAGGGGCTCAGCCGCTTGCTGACTCCTAGTCTCTGCCAAAGGCTGTCCTAGGGGCGGGCCCTCCATGACCAATCTCAACTTTAAAAAAAATCAGCATCATTTTCTATCCTGATTCCTTTATTCTTCTCCCTGGCGTGGCACAAGGCATGTTTCTGCATTTCCGCTCTCATCCCACTGTAATATCAGCTCTGTAAGACCTACATCCGTGGGTTTCAGAAGAGCAGCGCACATGCAGCGGATGCCCAGAGCCTCCCCGTCTGCTGGGAGAGTGAACAAACGTCCACGGGAATGAACGCGAAGTGCCCCCTTCCCTCCGGGTCAAGCGCAGACAACGGCACTGCCCGCCCCGCCTGCAGCTCACTCGCTGCGAAGCCGGGAGCTGTGGCAGAAGCTCTTTGTCAGGTGTCAGCCACAACATGGTTATTTCATAAAGGTTTCAGGCATCATAACTGAGAGTGATAACCGTTTTTGAAACTCTCTTAGGAGTTCCTTCACTCCATCAGATTAAGTCATTCAAATTCCTTTAAGATTCCAGTTCTCTGATCCTTTGTTTGTATCTACTGTTTTTCTCCAAAGCATAGTAGGTTCAAATTCTTAAAAAAAAAAAAAAAATTTTGAAGCTAAAATTGATGGACTCACAACTTTGCTAAAATCATGCCAGGTGTTTCATTTAGGAAAAAATTACGTGTAGGCTCAGGCCAGGCCCAGGGAGGGTGCTCGGGGCAGCGACGAGAACTCCAGCCCTGCTGGCCCTCTCTGCGCCCGATCTCAGGTCAGTCCGTCCTCACCGCGTCCACGCCACGGCCCTCCCTGTCAGCGACTTGCAGGGAGGACGCGTTCCCATCGGTGCGATGATGGCAGTCTGCACCATCATCGTCATCATCGCCATCCTATTTTCCTTTGCACTTTTTTTTAGGTAAAATCAAGAGGGAACCACTGTTTCCGTCCTCGAAGACAATGAATGTTTCCAGCATTACGTTACTTCTTAAGGTTAAACAGGCAGAAAACACAAATCTGCCAAAAATGTGAGGGCTCATCTCACTCGACATGCAAGGTTCTTGATGCCCAGGAATCCAGCGGGTAAGAGGGCGCTGGGGCAGCTGCCTTCCCGGAGCCTGACAAACACCATCTGCCGTTCAGCACGCTTTGTTAGAGACAAAAGGGACTCCTCGTCCTCGCTGTCTGCCTCGTGTTTATTCCACGCGCTCGGGGAGGAGCCCTATTCTCCCTCCACCCAGCCCAGGTGCAGCGGGACCCCCACCCCTGCCTGCACCCCAGCACCTAGGGCGTACCCCCCGGCTATGTGCACCTGCTTTGCCCCCTGGTTCCTGGGGGAATTATACCGAAATAAGTCCTCATGTCGCCAGAGCCTCACACACACGGGACTCCACTCAGTACATGTGGGTTTGGGGTGCTACCTGTGTTTGTCTCTATCTCGTTTATGAACGACTAAAGGCCGAATGAAGAAAACGCGAAAGTGAGAGGAGTTTACCCCTCCCTGGATGTCTGCCCCCGAATTCACGGGGGGAAGCCCCAGCCTTCGGTGTGCAGGTGTTGGGAGGTGAGGCCTGTGGGTCACGACTCGGGTCAGAGTAGGTCATTAGGCTGTGACCACAGGGGGGCTTAGTGCCCCGACAAGAGGCAGAGAGCAGAGTCCTGTCCCTCCCCCACCCGAGGGCACAGGACACGGCTGCCACAGGCCAGGGGAGCTCCCCGCAGGACCCAGATCTGCCGTCACCGGGATCCTGGGCATCCGGCCTCTGACCTGTGAGAGGTCAGAGTTCGTTGTTCAAGCCCCCAGTCTGCGTGCTCAATATTACACTCTGTTCCAGCAGCCCACGTGGCCTCGGACACGGGGCTTCCACACCGTGGAAATCCTGGGGGGTCCAGTGCCACCTTTCACTACTCTGACTCCTTCTCTCTCAGCACCGACAGCCACAGGGCAGTGACGGCCCAGACCAGCTGTCCACCAGTGCCCCTGTTGAGTGGACACAGGACTCGCTGACTATCTGCCGTATCACTGATGAGAAATACATCATTTGATGAACATGTCTGTCTCTACCTCTCTCTGTGTCTCTCTCTCTTTTAAAAGATTTTATTTATTTATTTATTTTAGAGAGAGGGGAAGGGAGGGAGAAAGAGAAACATCGCTTGGTTGCCTCTCTCATGCCCCCTACTGGGGACCTGGCCTGCAACCCAGGCATGTGTCCTGACTGGGAATTGAACTGGCAACCTTTCGGTTCGCAGGCCAGTGCTCAATCCACTGAGCCACACCAGCCAGGGCTCCATCTCCATCTCTTAAGCAACCAGAAAATAATATAGGTTTGAGTTCTAGAGGGAAGTCTCTTAAATGTGCACTAATGGGACAAGTGCCTCCCAAACATCTCCGATGATTCAGGTGAGGGGACCGGTTTCCTGAGAATGTGTGCACTCCTGGGCCGTGGGGCCGGGCGCGCACCCCTGGTTCAGCTCAGTAGCCAAATTCAGGACCCCAAAGGTGAGGGTGCATTTCTTTCCACCAGGAGACAACTGATATATCTATACTGATGCTACATAAATAAACACGGTAAAACTGCTCTTTAAGAGTGTGAGATTAATGATGTGCATCCAATATTTCTCTCCCAGAAATTCCTCTTTAAAGCTAATTATCCATGTAGCAAAAGGACTTAAAAATCAACTAGGCCTGTTCAAGAGTAGTTCTCCAATAAATACGCTATTATTTATCTCCATACAAGAAAACATACCCAGTTCAAGGCTACTGCAGAAACACACACATACATACATACATATAAAATAAAAATAAAT
The DNA here is from genome assembly GCA_004026765.1 of Micronycteris hirsuta. NCBI lineage: Eukaryota > Metazoa > Chordata > Mammalia > Chiroptera > Phyllostomidae > Micronycteris > Micronycteris hirsuta. Next base: position 61,324 of record PVJI01002787.1, on the reverse strand, counting down.
GCCCGGCCTGTGGACCTATAACGGAGGCGGCTGAAGGGCCCTGCGTCTGTGCACCGGCCTGGGCACCAGCGAGGACAGCGCAGAAGGGACGTCCAGCACTGCTGCTGGTCCCCATGGCAATGAGTCTCAAGAATCTGGCCCAGAAGGGTCAGCAGGGGCCTCTGACTGCAGCACCCATGAGTGTCTCCCACCTCTGCTGCAGCCCATGCTCTTATCAGAACCACTGACTTTCACAGGAAAGGAACTCTTTTATCTGGGGCACTTTGGGCCAGAGCAGGGGATCTCATGTACAGCTGCCCCTTGGTGCCCCCAGGGGTTTGTTCTGGGACCTTTCAAGGATGCTCAAGTCCCTCATATAGAATGGCCCAGTATCTCCCTGGCTGGTGGCTCAGGTGGTTGAGCATCGTCCTGATAACCCAAAAGGTTCCAGGTCCAACCCCCGGTCAGGGCGGGTGCAGGAGGCAGCCAGTCAATGTTTCTCTCCCTCTCTCTCAAATCAGGAAGCATGCCCCACCTTGGACGAGGATTAAACACACTGGCATAGGATTTGCACGTAACTGACCCACACCCTCCCTGCACTGGAAGTCACCTGCGGATCTCCTGCAATGCCGGGTGCCGCGAAGAGCTGGGCAGACAGTTGTGCTAGTGCAGTGTTGAGGGAAAAACAATGAGAAGGAAAAGCTCTGCACGTGGCCAGAACAGAGTTGACCATTCACACGTCAGCAACCACGTCACATCTTTCCCACCAGAATATGTTTTTTTCAATAATGCGCTATTTATTTATTGTTTCCTTTTTATTTATTTATTTTTTTAATTTTTTTATTTACTTTCAGAGAGAGGAGAAGGGAGGGAGAAAGAACAATGTATGGTTGCCTCTCACATGGCCCTCACAGGGGACCTGGCCCGCAACCCAGGCATGTGCCCCGACTGGGAATCGAACCGGGACCCTCTGGTTCCCAGCCTGCGCTCAATCCACTGAGCTACACCAGCTGGGCCTATTGTTTCCTTTTTAAATATTTTTTAAATTTGCAGTTTACATTTACTATTATTTAACCAACAACCCTTTGGTTCAGAGGCCAGCCTTCAATCGCTGAGCCACACCAGCCAGGTGCTACTGTTTTGTATTAGTTTCAGGGACACCGCATAGTGGCCACTACCTGGCAGGAGAGGTAGGTGTTAAGAGAGTTTTTGATAAAAGGAAATGGGAACCTGAAGCAGATGGCCAGACAAATGGTGTCGGACGAGCCAAGGAATTTACAGCCAGCTGGTAAACTGCAAGACCTTCTCCGCCCGGACCAAGGGCGCTTGAGAGGAAACGGCCCGCCCCTCTCCTCCCTCGGTCACCCCGTTCACGGAGAGACAACCGAGACCCAATTAGCGCCATTAGTGCCGGCCAGACCCAAGGACAGGTGAAGGCAGGGGAATAAATAACAAAAAAGCCAATTAGAAGCAAACACATCGGAGAGAGAGCTGACTGGAAAATGACCCTGGACCCTCTGTGAACTCACTTCGGTGCATCAGCATCTTAAAGCACACACTTGGAAAGCTGCTGAATGACCCACTGAGACACCCCAGACCTCCCCTAAGATTCCGGCACACAGAGATAAAAAGCCCGGAGACAAAAGGCCCAGCTTGTCTCTCTTGGGAGCCCGCCCATGCCTTTCCTTTCCCAGGTGCAAACTTCCTCCTAAATTCTAAGGGTCCCCCGGAGACTTGTGAGCAGGGGAGCAGTGGGCCATGGCAGCACATCCTGGGCTCACCCCTGATCCCGTCTCCAAGGCGGCCCCCTTTTCTCTGACTTCCCAACAAGGTGACCACAGCCCTGCCTCGGCTCACTCCCGTCACTTTTCCTACTTCTCAGTCCATCCACACAGCCCAGCGCGGCTCACTGCTTTCCTGCACCGTTTCTGGGGGGCCAGAGTGTTCCTCTCTCCTGTCGCTTCCTGCACCCAGAGCCCTTCCTTAGTGTCACTGTCCCCAGCTTTAATAAACGCGCTCTCAAAATCACCAGGACCCGGGGTGTGACATCTCTCCTGCACAAAGCCAAGAGCCCACTGACCACTGGCTGGCCTGAGACAGACCCGCTCTGGGCCCAGTCCCTCTCCAGTGATGGGGAGACAGTCACCGAACCCTGTTCTCAGGGGGACACTTTGTATAGTATTGTCTAACCCCCAATAAAATCGATCCGAGGTTGGGGGAATCTGTGGTTGGTTGAATCCGTGGGTGCAAAGCCCACAGATGTGGGGGGCTGGCTGCTGTCCTTCTGGAAATCTGTCCTGATACCTGATATCGAAGTTTCTATTCAGAACACATACGCATGTTTTTAAACTAGCAGATTATGCAAAACTCAGGACTGCAACTAAATGATATAACTCAGAACACTTTGCCTTTTCCATTCTTCCATTCCATCTTTTCTTTCATCATCAAATATCCCCCCTGCCTGCCAACCATTATCTTTATCAGACAAAAGGAGAAGGGAATGAATTTGAGACAGGAATGCGGGATCGGGGTGCCGGCTAACAACCCCCCCCCACCCCGGGGTGTTTGCCCCTCTTTAAACTCCCCACAAATTGTGATGCTGATGCCGGGGACCATCCCACGGGCCGGACCAGGAGCCGGCCAGCAAAGACAGAGCTGTTTCATTGTGTTCCCTTCCTCAGGCTTCCACAGAACCACCAGTGAGCCGTGCACCCAGGCACCGCGTCATCACCACTTCTTCCCTAAAGCAATTACCCGTAATGGTGTGAAAATGTCTGCCCGCAGGGAATTAAAAACTATAACACCGCCCGTCTGCAGGGCCGCTCATCTGCACACATCAGCATTCTCGTGAATTGGGGCATCCCGGTGCCTGGTGAAATGGTTATTTTAAATCAAGAGAAAAAGGAAGTGTTGGTAAAATACCTTGTTTGCATATCATGCTTGTACCTGATCTTTCTTCTATGGAAAACGCTTTCATGCTCTTTTAACTTAACACCTCCAATTACCCCGAGAGGGACCGTCCGTTTTCCAGGGAGGGGACGCTGACGTAAAGGGGCCGGTGGTTTCCCGTAGGCCCCACCACTAGGGGCTCGATTCAAACCCAGGTCTTCGGACTGTGGGTCTTGCATTCTCTCAGCTACGTCCTCGGCTTTGCTTCGGCTTCATATCAAAATATCTTTCCAGAAGTGTGTAGATGAAAAATATCTTCATGCATTTTAAGCTACCGGTGTGCTTGGTGCTGTTTATTGATGTAAAAGTTGGCAGTGTTAGAACACTAAATTGTAGATAATTTGAAACCTGCACATTTTGTCTCAGGCGAGGAAAAGCAGGACCTGAACTCATGAGAACCCATGCGAATTAGCACGTTCCCACCAAACGGATCGTGTTTCTCCATTTTAAAGTGCAGATGGCTTCTTTAAACATGGGAAATAAACAACTTGAAAATACTATTTTTTCATCCAAATGACTCTGTAGTGCTTAACAATCCTATTTAGATGTAGATTTTGCATTTTTTTCTCGCTTTCCAAATGATGGGCGTGTATTCTATTTCCCTGTCATGTCAGCCAAACTCCGATCACACCGCCCCGCGTCGCTCTCTCTGGAACCCAGTCTGGGGTGACAGTTCGGGGAGGTGGGTGGACTGGGGTCAGAGCCCGTTGGGGCCAGGCAGGCCCACCGCACTCCGAGAGCCATGGGCTGTGCCCTGAACGGGCTCCAGCACCCCCTCCCGGTCGCCATTTCTGCAGCTTTCACGCAGTTCCCAATTCTCTACTTGAAAGGTAGAGGAAAACTCAGCCAACTTCCACCTTAAATGACCTTTGGAAGGAAGCACAGTTGGCACTTCCATGTGGGAAGCAACCCTTCCGGATTCAGGCAAGGGCCCCTCACGGGGGCCGACATGTGAGGGATGGAAGTGGGGTGACCCCGGCAGAGCTTCAGGAACAGACATACCACCTGGTCCCACCACCCCACTTCTGTGTGTCTGTCCAAGTAAGATGGGCTCGCCCTCTCGAAGGGTCACTGCACTGTCACTCACTGCGTGTCAGTCACCACAGCCGAGACACAGAGACAATGCCTGCCCCTCGAGAGCAGAGCAGGTGACGGGGCGAGGAGGTGTGACGGGTGTCAGCATGTGTGGGGGGAGAGGACAGAGTATTATTCAACCACAAAAGAGAAGAAAACTTTGCCATTCGCAACGACATCAGTGAACCTGGAAGGCATCATGCTAAGTGACACAGGTCAGACAGAGAATGACTAATGACATGCGAGCTCACTTACATGTGAAATATATCCCGATAGATAGGTAACATGCTAAACTCATGTAACAGAGAGCAAAATGGTGGTTGCCAGGTGGGAGAAAACAGGGACAGGTAGGTCAAAGGTACAAACTCCCAGTGGTAAGCTGCGGCAGTTCTGGGGACCTAGTGCGCAGAGTGGCGAGCGCAGCCAGCAGCACCGCGGTGTGCACTCACGAGTTGCCAGGAGACGAGACCTGGAGTGTCATCACCGCAAAGAGGGGCAATTGAGTGAGGTGACGTGTACGTGTATCAAATCACCGTGCAGTAAACCAGAAGCTTACACAGCGTTTTACATCCACGGCATCCCAGTAAGGCTAACCGAAAAAATCAACATAAGCGAAGCCTCCTTTTTGAAGGAAAAATAAGACCTATATCCTTTATAAACCAATTTTCTGGTTTTGTCACAGAAAATGTTAAATGGGTAGATTTGGGAAGTCACTATTGTTTTGGGGACATTTAAGTTGATTGGTAAAATCTGATCTTGGTAGAAAAGGGAAGCTATTGTTCTCGATCTTTCACCCACCGGAGCTGCCGAAAACATCACCGCCCCAAGGCCAGCCCCACGCCTGCCCTGAAGTCACTGACTCAGCGGTCTGTCTGTCCTCTTTCCGCTGCACAGACCACTTCACACCGTTCCGCACTTCGTCAAATTACCATTCGACTCTAAGCCCGGGCTCGCTTCTGGAAGAGCGGAGTGGCCCATCCGTCCGAGCTCCTGGATTCCCACACAATGGACTGCTCACTAGGAAGTCACTGTCCACAGCTTTGTCATTCAGAGGTGGTCGTGTGACCTTGGGGAAGGGCCTGTTTCCACTCTCCCAAAAGAGGGCGGGGGCACCATGTGAAGTACAGGATCGACCCCAGTTTCAACTTCAACTTGGTGGTCTGGCCAGAAGCTGCCAACACAAGTGTCTTCTCTGTATCCACGAAGAAGTTCGTTGAAATGAAGGCGGACATGGGGAGGGTAGGTGTGATACGGGTGCAGGTGGAGGGTGAGTTACGTTGATGCACATTCCAGCACCTGACATAAAAAACACAGTCTCTGTCCAGTAAAAGCCAGGCCCCGACACACATGTAAACTCATGAGCACCAATGTGACTTAGTCATGTTTTTTGCCTTGAACATGCAACACACAGGAACTGTGCCAGTTGAGACTGGTTGTTATGTCTACCTCAGCCCTCGAACAGACCTACAAAGGCCCTGGGACGACAAAGTACATGGTTACCCTATGTGTGCTAGACAAAGAGAGGGTGATGAATTCACGGTTGGATGAGACCACAGAGAACCCGCCTCAGTCTCCACTGTCACAGTCTCCACAGTGAACAGAGAAACCTAATGATAAGGCAAACCATGGGAGGAAAGACCGTGTTTGCAAAAGACATGTCTGATAAAAATTGTCATTCCCAATATAGGAAGAACTCGTGAAACTCAACAATAAGAAAACAACAACAATTAAAAGGGCAAAAGACCTGGAGAGACACTTTACCAAGGAAGACACAGCGATGACACATAACCATATGTACAGATTCTCCACATCACAGCCCATCCAGGAAATGCAGGTTAAACGCAGTCAGACCACTGCCCACCATTCAGAGTGGCCAAAATCCAGACTCCAACAACACCAAGTGCAGACAAGAACATGGAGGGGCGGAAACGCCCACTCGCTGCTGGCGGGAATGCAGCCGCTGCAGCCGCTGCGGCAGACGGTGGGTGGTTTCTCACAAAAGTGAACTTGCTCTTCTGGCACAAGCCAGCTATTCTGCACTTTGGCGTTTATCCAAAGGGGTGGGTGAAAGCTTCTGTCCATGAAAACATGACTTGTTTCCCTTCTGAGGCACAAGTGTCCTCTTAACCCTTCTCTTCATCTGCGTTTTCTTTATGAAAATAAGGTAAATGCATGGAACTCCAGGGACAAGACCAAATTACGACTATACCAAATACATCTAATCATTCGCCTTAATGAAATCATCTAATTAATCTAATTAGCGTGGTGATTAGTTTGGAGAGAAACAGGAGCACTTCTGAGGTCGGACCATCATCAGTACCATGCTTGGTGGTCAGTGCTAACGCCTCTCTGTTTGCAGCCGGCACAGCAGAGGAAGAAGAGGGGGCAGAACTCTCCATTTTAAACCAAACTAGACACAGACAATGAAGAATATGGGAGGGAAAAAATCAGTGAGAATGTATAAACTCTATTTCTTCTTCTCTTTATCATTCGGATTAAACTTCACTTTCATAATTTAAGTTCCATTGTTTCAAGATTAGTACATCTCACTGGGGTCCCAAACCCTCAGCACCGAACAAGAGAAGGAAATCCAATGTCAAGTGGGCACATTCATAAACTGCCATGTCACCGGAGGAGATGCGGATGGCAAGTCACCACGTGCACCTGAGCTCCACACCATTAGCCCCCAAGGAGAAGCCAGTTCAGACCACGGACCTCACTACCATCCAGGGGAACCGCACGCAGACTTCCGTGCAGATTTTATCGTGACTTTTGGAGATTCTATACTCATTTCAAGATAAACTGTGAAAAAGAGAGAGTGCCGATTACCTAAAATCTTTCAGAGACACTGTGTGGAACACACAACAGGTGCCCGTCTTCAGAGTGTCACCTGTGATGCAGGTGGGGTGTGAGGTCACCTGCCTTTCCTCCGTGTCTGGACGCACCGAGCAGCGTCTTCTGCAGGACGCTGCCTGAGTCTCTGGAGAACCGAGTGCCCCTCTGCCCCGGAGCTAAACCAGCCCCTACACTCCTATGCTTCCATGTCCCCAGGCACACGCGTTCCTTTCCTTAAAATGAACCCGAGCCATCGGCACAGTCCCCGCTGGGCCAGCACCACTTCGTTTATCTCTAGACCCCCCGTCAGTGAGGGGACACCTGGAACTCCACTTTTGTGTCGTTTTTCTGTAACTTGGTCAGTGCTCCCCCATCACAGGACTGAAGCTGAAATATTTTCGGGCTTCTCCGTACATCGTTAAAAGGTGTCTTAAAGAAAACGGGAGGCTTGAGGGATGCTCGCTTTTCTGAATTCCCCTCGGTGTCCTGAGTGCGTGATTTTCAACTCCATTTCTATCTCTCTTTGTGTCGAAGCTGATTAAGTTAACTTGCTGACTGAGGTTCCATGTGTCTGAAGTGGAAGACTTTAATCCAATTCATGAAGAAGCTACTCATGATTAATTAGTTTAATCTTTCCAGTTTCTGACCGACATTGCTCACTAACTAACCTTCGATCGCAGAGGATAATTTAATCACAGGCAGCGGCCCTACCCCGACGGCCGCTCTGCTCAGCCATCGACCGCCCAGCGCCAGAACCCCAGCGCTCTCCAGGGCCTGAGGTTTCCACCCGATCTGCCGGGAAGATTTAATAGTTTTATAAAATTGGAGGAACAATCATGATATCATGGGCTTCTGGAAGAGAGGGATGGAAATGGTGGGATTGATACAGTAGTTTCGGAAATGTAGGCTGTTTTCCACCTACTTCCCCAAATAAAAGAATGCACTGTCCATTTTGCAGAGTGAGTTTTCACGTCGTTAATCAATTAGGCCCGGGGAGTGCAGGCTGAAACTACTCACGAAGCCTTTTCCCACCTCCTGGGGTCACGGCACGACTTCCCATCTGTAATTGCATCACCCTCTATCTCGCTTTACATATTTTAATAGATGCTCCTCTCCTAGTTACTCCAGGAATTACGTGTGTGGACAGGGTGTTCAATGATGTGCGGGCCAGCTAGCTTTGCTCCTGGTTCCCTTCCCGGTGCGCCTGGACCACTGCGCCCTCCCCAGCCAGGGCCCCCTGGGCACTTTCCCAGCTACTTCCGTGCCTGCAGGGACCAGGGCCTGCTGAGGAAGTGTAAGCATAACTCACTCCCCTGATTCAGGAAGCGATTTATTCAATCGCCGGCATTCCTGCCACATGGGGATGGGCCCTTTTTGAGAAAATAAGGATCTTTAACAATGGCAAAACTCCGTATCACTGCGTTTGATGAAGGAACGAAGTGACTGGAGCAATTATGCCTTGTGGCTTGTAAAACCTCTGCGCGGCTGTTGGAGGTTTGCGGGGCTCCCACTTTCCCTCCTGTCAACGGGCGCGGGTGGCAGAGATGAGCCTCCGCTTCCGCAGCGGTTTTGCACGCCCCGCCCCCCACCCCCCACAAACCACGCAGTAGTAACAATGCCGGGGCAAAAAGGCAGAACCTGATGACGGGCGGTGTCCCTAGCAACCGGGTAACAAGCATAGTGCCCGCAGATGATATCAGGAAACAAAACGTGTTACGTATTTTGCAGGTGGGAAAGGCAACGTGTGTTCGTCGTTTGAGGGTGATTTGCATGGGGATTCACAGCACAGCAAGCCAGCCAGTTCCCTGGACCCCCCGAGCAGCCTGATGGAGGTGCCAGGAAGGAACTGTCTGGGGTCAGCTCCAGAGGTGGGGTCGCACCAAGCGTCCAAGGTGGCAGCCCCCTTCTCCTTCCCCCACTCCCTGTCCCCAAGGCCCCCAGCCCAGGTCAGGCCCTGAATCTGGGACGCACTCTGGGGAGTGCAGGGCTGGCTGGTCCCGGCCATCAGCCCAAAGACGATTGACCCACTGGGCCGTGCCGTGGAGGAAAGTTTGTATGTTGTGGGGTACAGCAGCCCCCCATCTGTAGGCACACATGCCAGGACCCCCGGGGAGGCCCGAGACCGCGGGGAGCAGGGCACCCTGAATGCACCAGGGCTTTCCTGGTTCGTACCTTCCTGTGATAGCGTTTCTTTCATAAAGGAGGCACAGAAAGAGATGAATAACAACTAATAATGACACAGAACAGTTATACTAGATGCCGCAGCCCAGGTTACATGACTGTGGTCTCTCTCTCTCTCAAAACATCTTACTGTTCTTACCCACCTTGTCACAGAAAGGTGAATCTTTCTGGCTCCTTGCCGGCAGGTCCGAATTGCCTCACTGCCCTTTGCTTAGGGGCTGTCTTCAGTAAAATCGGGGTCACCTGGACCCCACCCGCTAACCCCGCCGTGGCTCCTACAGGCCCGGCAGGCGGTGATGCTGCATCCCTGGCACGATGCCATGAGATTTCATCTTGTTACGCAGAACCAGGTGCAATTTCAAACGTGCGGGTGGTTTGTTACAGAATTTCCCACTTAATGATTCTGGACCATGGTGGGCCACGGTTACTGACGCCGTGAACAGGGCCAGCGGTACTTTCTGACCCAAAAGAGCACAGAATGTGCATTGCTGATGAGGTTTTACCACCGTTCACCCTCGCATGGTTACAGAAACTTGGAGAATGTAATTAATCCCCCCACCTTCACCGTGGCCCCTCCACGTAGTGGGCACAGTCACTCTAAGGCTACACAATTTTATAAATTGGCGGGTATTTCTTTATTGGAGCACCCGTGGCGTCGCCTTAAGCAATGCCTGGCCGATGACCCCCGTGGAACGTCCCAGGGACCCCGACACAGCAGTCCGTGATGGAGGTGCTAGGGTTTGAGCGCTCGCGTGTCCCCTCCTCCCCTGCATTCTCGCCTTTTATGGGCCAAACGTACCATTATTGTGAAAAGTCAAAAATCTCTATTTTCGCTCAACCCTCAATGAACAGTGCTGCCCTCACTCCGGCACGCTGTCTGGCCCCTGTCCCGGACATGGACGCACCCACGGAATGAAACTTCCTCTGGGGAGTGGGGAGGGTGCCACCACCTCCATAGCAGCTGTGCAGCTTCCTCAGAGTCGGGCCGTTAAGCTCGTGAGTGAGAAGCGGAGAATAAAGACCCGATTGAAGGAAAGGATGAGCACTGCTTTGTCACCTTCCTTCAGGCCACCATGCAACAAGGACATGTGGTCCTTCCATGGACACATGTGTACGCAGCCGTGGTTGTGTGACTGCATCTACCAGGGAAGGACACAGGCAGACACGTCTGTCCTCGTGGCGTCTGTATTCTGGTGGGGGCAATGGGAGGCAGGACTTAAGTACCAACACACACAGGAACCGTGCACCCATCACGTGTCTATGCATGCTCTCTGTGGTGCATCGTAAGTGACACAGAGGGAAACAGAGCCAGTGACAAGAAGAGACCAGATGGCGGGTAGACGGCCACCCTGTGTCACAGTTAGTGCAGGGGACCAGTGAGAGCCTCATGGAGAAAGTCGTCCCTGACCAATGTTCTCAGGGAGGCAAGCGGTGAGGCCTCCTTGGCAGATCACCACAGCTGAGATTCCAGTGTGTCTGCAGTCTTTAAGGAACAGCTCCTGGACCTACAGGACAAGGGCAGAGACGGGGCAGGTGGGGGGCGGGTGGGGGGCGGTCCGTGGTCTGTAAGGAGCACGGACTTGGGCTGTGATGGGAAACCGCTGAAGGGTTTTGAGCAGGAGAAGGATGTGATTCCACCGATACCCATCCACACTCACTGGATGTGTTGCGAAGGTAGATTGTGGGGAAATCGAGGCAGGGAGAGGAAGCCTGGCCAATGCCACCATACCCACGAGGAACAGGGGTGGCTTGGAGCTAAAGAGAAACGGCCCAAGTTGTGATCATGTTTCTAAGCACAGAGGCTCAGAAGATGGCAGACAGAATAGGAACTAGAGACAGAAGATTAATGTTCTTTTTCCTCCTTCAGCACACTGGGGTCTGCGTAAAAAGAGAGTGTCACACACCAGCATATTCATGTGTTCTTAAACTCTTCTAAACTGAAGGAAATAACAACTGCAAATATAGCAATTATGCCGATAAGTGGGAAAGTGTAGTGTGACCCAGGGCAGAAGGAAGAAAAATCTTTTATATGGCATATTTTAAAAATCTTTTTAATGGCACATTTTAGAAACTGGGTTAACTGGTCACACCATCATGTTACAAAGATAACTCAAACATTATGCGGCTATGATTGCATCTTTGTGCAAAGTAGTTCAGACATCATTTTGCCGTTTCATTCTGAAAAAAAAAAAAGGAGCTACAAAAGTTGAAAATCTGCCCTTGCAAATAATTATGTCTAACACAGCAGAGAAGCCAGGGGAATGGTGCTGCCGAAGCCATTACCGAGGACAATGTCCAATCAGCTGCTTTTCATGGCCGGGACCGTCTCTTTGGCAACTTGGAATGAGTATCATTCTGTTTTGCTTCAGGTATTTTTTTCAAGGGAGGGAAAAAAAATGAATTGTCCATGGGAACAAAGAGCAATGAAATGAATGGCTGGTAGTCAAAAGCAGAAGCATTCTAGGGTCATTTATTTCATAATGTTCTGTCGTTATCTTTTTCCTAAGGGTGTATAAGATGATGCATTATATTGCTCGATTTTCCTGAGGTTTTTTTTATTCAGTATCCCATTAAACAAAGATTCCGAATCACACACCCCACCCAGCTCGGGCCCCAACTGTTGTAACTGCAAATGGCCAGGACGTGGTGCGGGCCATCCGTCCACTGGAGTGAGTTCCAACAAATCAATGCTGAGTTTGTGAAGCCGTCTGTCTTCACCTCGGCAAGGGCAAAGAAGCTCCCGCTGAAAGAACCGCCAGGGGTCCCACCTCCTCCCTTCAGATCTCTGTTCTTCGGAGTTAGAAAGGCACTGACGGATCATCTAGCCTAGTGATTCCCACACTTACTGCTGCGAAAATTGCGTTCTGCCCAGGAGAATGTCAAGAAGAAGAGGAAGAAACTACATCTACTGTCGCCATCATTTAAAAACAGAGAGTAGGGATGCAGTAAACCCGTGGCGCTGAGGGAACCCGATCTCAGAATAAAGACGGAGGGTCCCCCACCGCTTAGTGAGGGAAAGAAGTCTGGGGCGGGTGTTTTCTAAGTTTCTTTATTTCCGATAAGGCTTCTCTGCTGCCTCATGTGTCCCTTACGGCATAACCTTTCAAAGATGAAAATAATTAGAAAGTCAGAGCGTTATACAGAATTAATGCCTTCATTATGTTTTTTTTTCCTGAAAATGTTATTTATCGATAATTAACTAAACTGATGAAAAAGCTGAAGTTAGTCTAAGTCTTTCATTCTAAGTTAGTGGAGGGAATCGCCCTCATTATGTACAAGATGGAAAAGCGTCCGTGGGCTCCTGCCACCACGCCGCCCTGTGTGGGGACAGTTCACCTGTGCGGTGACGTTGTGGCGTGTAAGAGAGTCGCGAAGGGCTGATTGGTAACTTGAAACCAGGGCTAGGCAAAGAAACTGACCAACGGAGAGATTCTGGAGCAAAATGCACACAAGGTCCCTCAGATGCCCTTGGGAGGAGTGGAAGCGGGACTCCGCAGGGGTTTTGTTCCGAGACACGGAGAGTCCTGTGTTTTTCCCTCGTTTGTACCTTTAATCAGGAAGCCTGGCTGAGGGCTTATTATCGTGGGCGTCCGAGGATCAGGGAGCTCCGCATGTGAGTCCCCGTGGGGGGAGCAGACGGGGCCCTTCCCAGAGGAGAACGCTGCCTGCAAGGAGCTCCTGTGGGACCAGGTGTGCGCTCACGGCAGGTCCGGGAAGAGGCCTGTGGACAGCGGGGGAGGGGCTCTGTGGAGGCTGGCGTCCCGGACAGCGGCCTGCAACCAGACAGGTGCTGCCTCTCTCTCCACCGCGCAGACTGGGAGTTTGTTGTTAATGTGCACCAGGCCCTGTGTGTCGGCAGGAACTCCGGAAGGACATGAGCTGCGGAGTCCCCGCCTGCTCCCGATGTGGCACGCCAGGCCTCTGGCACCATTTCAGCACCGGAATGAGCTGACTGCAGTGATGATGTCGGTCCCTCATCGTGATTCTGCAAGCCGGGCAGTCGTCCCAGCACCTGCTGGTCCCCCGCGGGAGGCTCCGGGCCAGTCCAGGGGAGCTCCCCGGAAGGGCCTTGGGTGGGAGCCGACAGAGGGCACGGCTCCTCGCCTTGTCTAGGGTTTTGTTTCGTTCTTAAATGTGGGTCTTTGGGTAGAGTTTGTTGTCTGTGTTTCACGCCGACCTTCAGCATTTTCTATCACCTTTCAGGGTCTCGACAGGACCCAGCCACTCGGGAGGAGAAGATGGGAAGCGGGCTCACTTCCGAAGGGGCCGATGACAGCAGAGTCACTGCAGAGATGCCACCGGGGACGGGGCAGTAATGTGAGCTTGGTCCCAGCTGAGAGGGTCGCCTCCAAGGTGGGAGGTGACGGGAGAAGTTCGTACTGAAGTCCAGAGAAAAGGGTGACGTAGGCTCAGCCCCTTTGAGAAGAGCTGACCTCTGGTCTCTGAGCCCTGCAGCACAGCCAGCTGGAGGGCACTTGGCAAGGAGGTGACGGGAGGAGTAAAATACCAGCCTCACGTTCCGACTTCCCTTCAGTCACGTGCTGGGCTTCTGCGGGGAGACATGGCCACCGCGGTCCCTGGGCTTGGGCCTGCGTGAAAGGGCGTGGGCAAGCACCTGTTGGTGGGCTCGGCCTTAACCTCTGGTGGGAAAGATGACCCCGGGGGCCTTGCTGTCACATTCGTACTGTCTGCGGAGCCTCATGAAGAAGAAGGGATGACAGGGAATGGACACAGATGACCCGGGGTCAACAGTGAGCAATGCGGGACGGCGGCTAACGGGCCGTCGGACCTGGCTGGGCATTTCTCGGGGATGTTTTGTTGCATCCTTAGCAGCCCCCTCAGGCGGGGGGAGCCACGGGCCAGGGCGATGTGCGGCTGGTGCAAGAGCGACCCCGTCTACCCGGGTTTGACCATGGCAGTCCACGGCTGTGGTCTCCCCGGAGCTGGGATCAAGCAGAAGCGCTAGGGACTGAAATTCATGGAGTGAGGATGAGGCCCATTCCAGAGGCCCCGCATTCAACAGAAACGATGTACTGAAATCTATTAGGTGGTCTTGATACGCCTGCTCCCCCTGAAATCCCCACAGCAGGTGTCAGCCTGTATAAAGCATGCACATTACTCCCCTGTGTGGCCTCCAGCTCACAGAGGTGATAGGAGAACCATGAACTGCTCAAGAGAAGACAAGCCCATGGCTCCCTGGGTCAAGGCTCACGTCTCCTGCCCCCCGCCACCTGTCCTGGACGGGATCTGGGGGGCCTGTGTTCTGGGCTCACCTCCTAGGTTGACCGACCTATTTCCTGAGAAAGCAAGTTCAACGGTCTGGACCATGCTCCTAACCGGGAAGCGAGAGCTTCGATGTGCTTGGCTAACCCACCGCTTATACTCTTTGCTTCTTTCTATTTCTATACGGAAAGTTCCTAATGGTCTGGCTTTGTCAAATGTCACCAACTGGCATAGGGATTTACAAATAACCTGCTTGATCTATTCGACAAAAAGCATTACTATTTTAATTTTATAAATGAGGAAACTTGGCTGGAATTAGATAAATAATTTTACAGCTCTTGAATCCTTGTCTCTCTAGCTTCAAAGCCTCTGTCCTTTTCTCTATGAAACATTTAATTTAGTTTGGTCACACCTTCTGCATAAATAACATCACCATTTATTTTACTGCTGATCTTAGAAGGCTCACCGTTTCTTCTATTCCTTACTTTCCCTAATGATTAATTCTCATGTCTGAAAAAAAATTGTCTAATACTGTTGGGAGAAAGTACAGAACACTTCTAAAAACCAAATGAGTAATGACTTATTTGTGCATTTGCATTTAGATAAGAACAGAAAAACTATCTCCTTACAAGAGAACTCCTGCCTATGCGGTACACTAGCAGGAAAGTCTGATGCGTAATTGATCTGCTATTGGTCCTAATATTGGCTCGATGTAAGGTTCACCTGATGTGTGCTTCTGTGTTACTGTGGATCATTCTGCAGGGTTCTTAACCATCAAACATTAATTCCGCAGTTATTAGAAGTGCCACAGCTCCTTCTATATCCAATATCCTGAATTAAAAGCTAACAATAACAAAATATTACAACCTTAAAAAAATCACTTCCTTCGTTCCTCCGTCCCTCAGCTGTTTTTGTCCTTCACGAGTCCAGTCTCACTTGAATGACGCTGCCCACACTGGGCTGCCAGACAGGAAGCGTAGGGAAAACCTCTGCAGATGGGTGTTATGTTCGTGGGAATCCAAGGGCCTGGTTCCAGTCAGAGCTCGGAATCCACCCCGCTGTAGGCGAATGTTTGCATCCCCCCAACATGTATTTGTTGAAATCCTAACCCACAATCTTACAGGATTTGGAAGGAGGACCTTTGAGGGGTGATCAGTCAGTGAGGGTGGAGCCCTCACGAGGGGTCAATGGTCTCGCAAGAAGGGACAGAAAAGATGCTCCCTCTCTCGACTTCTCCCCCCACCCCACCGCCATCTGAAGATACAATGACAGACAGACAGCTGCCCACGAGCCAGGAAGGGGGTGTTCATCAGATGCTAAACCTGCCTCCGCCTTGATGTTGAACTTGCTGGTCTCCAGAACCACTTTGGTGGAGGGCACTTTGTTAGAGAACCCTCAAGAGTCTGAAACACGCCCTGTGCCTGAAGCCAGGTGTCCCAGCAGTCTGGGTCCCCCCTCTGTCCTCTCCCAGTGTTGGAGGGCAGGGTCACGGGACTGTTGTTACATGGACAACCAGAAGGAAGCCGTTAAGTGGGGATACCGAGAAGCAAAGTGTAAGGATTAGAAGATGCTTATTGGTGTTTGTTTTTGTTCCTATGAGGTTTTGTGGAACACTCGTCAGGGACAGAACCTCGCGCAGAAGCCCAGTTTATCAGGGGAGTGAAACAGTTGCTCCAGCTGGGGGCGCTCCAAACACTCACACTGAGCCCTCCACCTCCGTAACAGCCCGCGGCAGGAAAACAGCACACTCAGACCCAAGCCCCAGGAGGTGGGGGGTGGGGGGAGACCCCAGGCACGAATAGAAAAGCCAACGCAGCTGGTGGAAAGTCTCAGAAAGAGCCCAGTGCGTGGGAAGGGGCCACACTGCATGTCCACCCTCTCAGGCATCTCAGTGGCAGCTGCTGACCGGCACGTAGTAGTCAGGAAGCCCACAGTGAGATGAGCAAGGGGCGGGGGGCACCGCGGCGGGGGCGGAAGGAGGGAAGAGCTCCCTGTGCCCGGGGGGAGTCAGGAAAAGCTGCCGATGGTGAGTCTATGTATCGCACGTGGCTTCTGCACTCAATGGAGGGAGAGGGGACTTCCGGCACAGGAGCATAGTGACGTGGTCCAGGAGCGGAGCGGATGTCCTTGGCTAAGTAACGATGAAGGGCACAGCCACCAGAGAAAGGGGCAGCAGGGGCTCCCTTCACTTATTCAACCAACTATCGAGGTGTCGGCCAGGTGCTGGGCGCACCCAGGAGGAACCCCATGGGAGTGTCCCCTGTTCTTGTTCTCTTGGACAGACAGAGGGAGACGCTGCCCTGAGGTCACTGGATTCTTCAGGCCACAGAAGGCCAAGGATATTGAAATAGGAAAACGGTGAGGGCAGCCTTCTACACCCCGAGACCAGTGCAGTGTGTGAGTGGGGTGGGGGCCAGAATGCAGAGAGAAAGGGCTGAGAACACCTGGCAGAGGACAGGTATTGGGGGGGAACCCCGCAGTGAGGGGTGGCCAGTGAGGGAGGGCAGGGTGTGAAGACAGGGTTGGGCTGCATTTAGGAGGTACGGTCAACACGACATTCTCCCCCCACAACGGGAAGTCAGGGGACATTCTTCCTCCCGGAATGCTTCTGGAGGCAGAAACACAACGGCCTCTCCAGAGATGGCCCAGAGAGGATGCTGCCCGGCCCCCTCCACCCGAGACACGTCGCTCCCCGCAGGGAAAGAGGGGCACTTACAGACGGAGTTTTTGTGGCTGCTGTCCTTGCCGGGCAGCATCTTCACTCCTCGGGACTTCAGCTCGATCGCCTTTTTCACTGGAAGAAACAAAACAGAGCCATTAGCAGGGGTGGCATGGGGTTCCCTGCAGGGACCGCGTCCCTACCACGCTCTGGAAAGTGGGCCGGAGCCTGGGGGGTGAGGGTGCGGAGCGCACGGAGTGCGAGAGCCGGAGGGCAGGGAACCGAGGCTACGGCGCGGCCAGGGCATTTCCTAGGGCCCAGTGTCAGAGCGGGAAAGAGTGCGTCCTGTTCACCGAGGCCACGCAAACCCAGGGCCACCCGCAGGGCCGAACTCTGCGGCTCCTTATCGCTGCGTGACTCCACGGTCAAGTCTGGGAACCACCGAGTTTCCCCAGTCTGCTACAGGCATGGCACACTTTAGGTAGAAATGGCCGTTGCTCATTTAGTTATTTATCTGTCCCTGTCGTCACGCACAGGCTCGTGAAGATGCGTGCGCAGATGGAGAGCTGGTGTGGGGAAGGTGTTCTGAGTGTCGGAACAAAGCGTGACAGAGACGGGCACAGCTCCTCCCAGAGCCATGGGACTTATGTGCAGTCAGAAAGAACACGGACGGGCCTGGTGTCTAAAGCCACAGTTCTCAGACCTAAATAAGTTTCTTCATTCTTCTCAGACCCGCGTCACACATGTTAAGAAGTTCCACTGTTCTGATCTCTTCTGAAAAAAAAGTGTGGGGATGCATTTGTGGAAAGAAAATAGAAAACACTGTTTTAATTTATATGTTTTTGTTTTAAAGATTAAAATTATTATATTATTATGTAAATAAAATAAAATAATCAGCCCTGGCTGGTGTGGCTCAGTGAACTGAGCACCAGCCTGCAAACCGAAGGGTGGCCAGTTCGGTTCCCTGTCAGAGCATGCGCCTGGATTGCGGCCAGGTCGCCAGTAGGGGGCGTGTGAGAGGCACCACACGTTGATGTTTCTCTCTCTCTCCCTCCCTTCCCCTTTCTCTAAAAATAAATAAATAAAAGTAAAATAACAAAATAATATTTAATTTCAACATGTCTGATTTACGTATGTGAAATTAGACCTGGAGCAGCTGAAAGCAGGAGGGTCTGGGTTCGAATCTTTGTTTAAAATCTGGTGGCTCTGTGGCCGTAGGAAGTCACCTAACTCAGAGTTTGTTAATCTATCTGGAAAATGGGTGTGATGGATAATGTTTTGTTCTCAATTTGACTGGGCTGCAGAGTGCCAAGATATTTGGTCAAACACATTTTTGGGATGTTTCCTTCGAGGTTCTTTTTTGATGCACTCAGCATTTAAATTGAGAAACTCATAAAGCAGATTGCCCTCCCTCAGGTGGGTGGACCTCACCTAACTGGCTGAAGGCCCAGATGGAACAAAAAGCTGACACTCTTCCAGGTAGGAGAGACTTCTCCCTGTATGGCTGAGCTCATACTGGGGGACTCTTTTTGTCCTGAGCTCAGATTCAAGATGAAGTGGCTTTTGGGCTGAAACTATACCCTCTGCTCTTCTGGGGTCCAGCCTGCCAACTCTTCCTGGAGACCTTGTCTTCTGGGGTCCAGCCTGACGAATCATCCTGGAGGTCTTGTCTTCTGGGGTCCAGCCTGCCGACTCGTCCTGGAGACATTGTCTTCTGGGGTCCAGCCTGCCGACTTGTCCTGGAGACATTGTCTTCTGGGGTCCAGCCTGCCGACTCGTCCTGGAGACATTGTCTTCTGGGGTCCAGCCTGTCGACTCGTCCTGGAGATCTTGGGACTTCTCAGCCGCCATCACTGAGAGAGCGTATTTCTTACGACACATCGTGTCTATTATGTGTGACCTTCTTGGCTCTGATGCTCTGGGGAGCCCCGACTCGCCCAGTGGGTGTGCTGCAAGTGCAGGGTATGAGGTTGCTGGAGGTTCAGACACAATGGCTGTGCTGTCTTCAGCAGAGGACCCTGAAGAGCGAAGCTCAGCCTCCGACAGCATTTGCTGTCACCTTTCTGTCACTGGCATCCACGCTGCCCTGGGCGTGCCGCAGAATCACCTCTGGGAGGGCCCTCCCTTCCCTCTGGTCACTGACTGTTGTGACCCCTGGGTACCACGTCTCTATGACTCCACCTCTCAGAGTCCCTCACACCCCTTCTCCTGTCGCCTCTGCACCGCGGCATTTCTATCATCCTCCTCTGCTGGGAAGCTCCTTCCAACACACTGCGGCGCTCCACTCTCTGCACCGCCCCCTGAGGCAGGTGGCACGTGGGCCCCTTCCCCGCACTGGGCAAGCAGGAGCACATATTGTTCCCTTCTCAGCATAATCCATCCAGGGGGGCTGGCCGGGGACGGTGATTCTCGTTCTCTTAATCTCGTCCTGTAACCTGACAAATCACTTATCTGCAATAAATCTCGGCTGTCTCATCTTTGCAAAGGAGCCCTTTAGCTTCGTATTTCCCCTGGGAGCAGTGTGCAGGGCGTGTCCACCCCTCGGAGAGTGCACCCCTGCATTGTGGATGAAGGATGGGATTGGCCCACGTGCTCCTGATGCGGAGGGCTCCCCTGGTGGCCGTGGAGATAGCCATGCCTCAGTGACAATGGAAGATGCTCTTTCCTGGAAGGACAGGCCAGTGGCCATAGGTCATTGTCAGGCCTTTTCAGGAATGCCCAGCTTCTGGCAGCTACCTGCCAGAGTCACACCTCCCAGGGGCGGACACACCAAGGACTAACCCACGTGAGGACACAGGTCCAGAGTGGCGCCGCCCGAGATGTATTTCAGCTCCGGCACCCTGTGCGTTGCCACTGAGGCTGGGCCTCTCCCTCTCCCCATTGTCCTTCTCTGCTCCCCTTCACACCCATCACCCCAAAGGGGCTCCCACGGAGCACCTGCCCCAGCGACCGTCCGGGAGAAGCAGCAGCGCAGACGCCAGGCACCTTCCTCCTCCTTCCCACCCAGCCTCCCTCTGGGTGCCTCTCCTCCTGTCTCTGTGCTGTGACGCAGCGAGATCTGGGACCTGCCCTCTCTCCACAGCCCTGCTGGCTGCTCAAGACCTCTGTCCGGCCCCCAGGGACGGGCTCTCCTGGGACCAGGCAAATGGCCTCCACGTGTCCCATTACCGCTGCCCTCCCGTGCTGAGACACCTTTACCCTAAACTCACTCAGGAGAGAGGGGACGTGTGCACCACAAATAAGGAGCAGAGAATCGATGGGAGATAATCAACTCAAAGCAAATGTCGCCCAGAACAAACAGACAGAGCAAACGGGACTCCACAAGCTCACACGCTCTGAGAAGAAGAAATGCATGAGCCATCCTCGGGGAGCGACACGGGGACCCGAGTACACAGGACCTAGCTGAGTGCCTCCTCGTTTAAATTTGGCAAATACGTGTGTGGAGCTAAATAAAGCTCACTTCCCCAGGGATTTCTGGTTATGTGTTTGTCAATAAGGTGGTGCCTTTCTGCTACAGCCTGTCCCCACCGATGAGCCCTGACCTGCTTCCAGGGACCGTCGCTTCCGATTGGGCAGGGACACTCAGGGCGGCCTGGGTGCATTCTGGAGAGCTCCGATCCTGGCAGGGTGGACTCTCTCACCCGGGGGGGGGGGGGCCGCGCAGTGGGCAGGGCGGGGCAGCCCGCACAGAAGGGAGGTGCGTGCACCCCCAGGGGCACCAGGCACAGGGTGGGCCCCTCCGGCAGCCTGCTGCTTTCCACGATCGAAGTATTTTCACCTGTTCCTTGTCAAGTCTCGGAGTGCGCGATGGAGTCGCTTCTCCGACCGGTAGAAGGGCTGCTTCTCGCGTCCAGCCGTGGACCCACTGAACGAGGGACTCCAGGCAGGGTACGGCTACCGGGTTCTTATTTGTTTGTTCAACGTATTCTGCTTCTTTTCTCTTTGTTAGTTTGTGTCTGGGGAAGGGGGCGCTCAATAAATGCATAAATGCTAACGTTTTTGTCTGAGACTAACTTGGCCCGCCTGGGGTCACTTCCCAGTGATTCAGGTTCAACAACCTCGAGTACCTGGAAGTGACCCCCCTTCTACAGCGACATCTGGGACAGCGGGACCCTCCGGGGGCTGTGCCTGCACGGCAGGGTGAGAACGACTGAAAAATACTGCAGCAATCATACACAAGGAACAGACCTTTTTAAATTTATTTTTCCCTTCCTTCCTATTTCCCCCCTTGTACCAGCTGCTTTCACCATAGTCTCCCATGGCTCCGTGGTGGGGGTCAGCCTGCTTTCTCTGGGTAGCTGGAAAATTTGGTGTCCCTGGAGCTTCCCATGCCAGAGAATATGGTTCAACATCCAAAGCCACACCTCCCCTTTATAAGAGCTCGGAGAATCCCACGTAAATACGCAGGATGCAAGTCGTTTGGAGTGAACTTAATTTGCTAAACATGGGGATGGAAGCCATTGAGAAACATCACAGATGGAAGAAATTGTTTCCCGTAAACACACCAATGACTGACAAACTGGAAGACTTTGGGGTTTGGAATTAAAAATATGAACCTGTTTATTGAGCTTATTGTTAATTCAGAGGATCATCATAATTTTATTAATGCCATTCCAGGCTAAACAATTCCCTGTAATTGGTCCACCCAAAGAATGTTCACTCTTATGGCCAGCAGTTAATTATTACTTACTATTTTAATTATGATTAGTAAACATGTCGGCAAAAAAACAGTTAATCCTCAGAACCCCTTCCCCTGCGTGGGCTCTGCCCTGCCCCCTGGGCCCACACGGTCTTGGTTTCCGTCCCCACTCACTGGTCACCGCTGGCCACAGGCCCGAGTGCAGCCGCGTGATGGTTTGGTACCTAATGCCACCGGGTTCAAGTGCCGGGGAAGCCCCTGGGCCTCACTGCCAGCCGCAGTATTGAAACCCAGCAAAGCACTGTCCTCGTGTTGTTCTTGATGAGGACACTTCTTAAACTGCTGTGCCTTCGACGCTGTGCTAAGTGCTTTATCTACATCCTCTTTAGTTCTGGCTCTGTGTTTTAAGATTTATGCCATTATTCCAGTAATTCACGGGAAAACCCCGAGGAACAGAGGTCAGCAGTTACCCCAGGTGACATGCCCGGGGTGGCAGAGCGTCCCTGGGTGACAAGCTCCGAACCTGGGACCTGCCTGCGGTTCCGTCTGGGAGCACCGTCCACTCGGAGATTATACCACCTGTGCTGGCCACACCCCGCACTCCATTTCCTCTTCGTGAAGGGTGCGCTCTCCTCGCGTGACGTCATGCTGGAATAGTCCCGTGCCGGCAAACGTGCTTCCTCATTACACTAGCCGTTCAAAACCAGCCTTTGCAATTCCTACACATTTCCAGGCTGTTTGTTTAAACAGGGGTTCAAAGTCTGTTCACAACGATTCCCATACAGGGAAGGGCTGGTGCCGGCCACAGAGCGCCGATTGCTTCCCTTCTCCGTGGGAGCCGTTGCGCGTGACTGCAGCCCTCCACGGGCATTTCGGGGAGTTGAGACAGACCTAAACATTATCAAGAAGAGAATGGAAGGGCTGTATCTTCACTGAAACGTGACTGGTGTTGCCATTTCTAGGTATTTATTCCCCACCCTCTGTGCATTTGTATGTAAGCTAACGGAAATGTAAAGGTAGAGACACACTTACGATGTTTACAGGACAAAAATAAAACTACAAGTGCATTTCATTAGACTCCTAGGCCTGCGTTCAGCATTTCACCTGATTACCTAGACCTCATCGCATAGCATATTTTCACAGCGTTTACCAAGGCCATTAAATGTTTTCTGAAAACATGTGCCATGGACCAGACATAACACAGTTAACTCTGGGACTAGGCGACATCAGCTTCTTTTCTCGCTCCTTGCGCTTGTACATTGCACCGCGCCCCGCCACCCCGCCCACATCACTGAGCCCGGATCGGTTCCGCGCACTAAGTCGCTGGGTCCGGGCTCCCAAGCCGGGCTCTGTCCGAAGCTCGGGCTGGTCCCCAGAGAGCCTGTCCCAGTGCGTCCCCAGCCGTCTCCACGAGCGTGCTGACCTCTCACCTTGGCCGACACTGGGTCTTAGCTCGCAGAGGAAAACATTTACTGACTCGGCAGTTGGAAAACGCCATCTCGCTTGCATTTGCATCTAAAATAGTTAACGCAGTTACTCACTGGCTCTTTGAGGCACATCTTAGTATCCTTGTCTCATGGTCTATATACTATTTTACGGGGAGCTTAGTTACGACTACAGTAATTTCTAATCCGGCAGTAATTGTTTTCTTTTCCTTTTGAGGTTCCTTGGCCAGCAGCCGCCCCCGTAGGCTTGCCCGTATTCGGGTATTCTTACACTTTTTACTAGATTTTATGAGGTCCTTGAACTGGACCCTTGAGAACAACTGACAACCACACTTTAGGAACCAGATTATTATAGTTCATTTTTATTCTTAAACCAGCCGGTGCACTCGGCCCTCTTGCAGCTCGGTGCTATGAGCGATCTTCTGCACCCGAAAAGCTGCGCGCACGTATTGACTATCCTTTAGTCACGTGACCAGGTATATCGCCGATGCGCCTTGTTGATTGGCCATCAGAGCCTCTCAGCGCGATGTCGCTTAAGGTCACTGTCCAATGAAAAGAAGCGCCTTCCCCTGTGAGGCTGTGTCCCCGTGGGCACGACCACGGCTGCGGAGGGTGAGAGTGGGTGGGGGGTACCCACCCACCCTGGGTTTGGGCTTCTTTACCAACTTAATGGGAATCACAGTCAAACGCTTTGTGAGAAGAAAGGCAATTAACTTCACAGCCCCTGTCTCCGTGTGCCGGACGCATCATTAAACGATGCACCGCCGTGATCGAAGTTGTCAGCGGTGAGACCATTCAGGGCTGGACTCGGGATGCACGGGGATTAAAGGATTCTTCACTGAGCTTTGCGGTGATTTACTGGGTTACTCCGCAGGAGCAATTTCAGGCCGTTTCCTCCCACACAGAGGGGCACGGGGAGGGGGAAGGAAAGGGGCACCAATCGGGGGCACTGTGGGGGAATGGAGAAGAGAGAGAAAAGGGGTGATAATGTGACCTCCAAACAAGTCACAACTGTTTTCTTCACCGTCCTCCCTGCGCGGAGACGTGGAGACCATTTAGGGGCTGTCAACAGATGATCTCAGGTAATCCACACTCTCCGACACAGATCCCGTGTGCTCTTCCTGTGACAGACTTCTTGTCTGCATCTCCTTGTGCGAGAGGATTTCCTGCGGCCGTCCCCTTCGCCCCCGCCGCGCTCAGGGCGCCCGTGTCCTGCAAGG
This sequence comes from Micronycteris hirsuta, assembly GCA_004026765.1. Taxonomy (NCBI): domain Eukaryota; kingdom Metazoa; phylum Chordata; class Mammalia; order Chiroptera; family Phyllostomidae; genus Micronycteris; species Micronycteris hirsuta. The sequence continues at coordinate 37,120 of PVJI01002787.1, read as the reverse complement.
CATGTGGTCGCTTTGTAGAAACTGCGGGCTCAGCTAAGAGGAGCTGTTCCGGAAGTCCAGAGCTCTGAGCTCCGTCTCGCTTCTGGAATTTTCTGAGACCCTGAGCCTCAGTCTTGGTTTTCCGTGTCAATTCGATGAAGGGTTTGAGTTTCAAGGAGCCTGCCCTCCCGTTGACTCGTTCTCGTCCAAGGCAGACCAGGCAGCGCAGAGCAAAGTGGTCACGATTTGATTCCGAGCAGAGTCCGCGTCTTCCCTCTGCCGTTCGTCGCAGGGCGGACTTTGGGGAAAGTCACTCCCCTGTGTTCTTGTGAAACGCAAGGAGACAGTTGCTCCTCTGGCAGGAGTGCTACTGGGGGACAAAGGTGGCCTATGAGCAGTGACGTGCATGCCCTCAGCAGAGGTCCCGGGGCGCCCCTCACGCGGAATACACTCTGGTCCTCATACTGGGCATGGGTGAGCATCTGATTTATAACGACTGCCACTCATGCCCTGCTACGGTCTGCAATTCGTGTCCTACAAAACTCACCTGTTGCCATCCCAGCCCCCAAGGTGACATCAGGAGGTGGCGTCTTTGGGGTCAGGTGATGAAGGTGGGATCCCCAGGAATGGGATCTGTGCCCTTCAGAAAGGACCGTGGGGGGCTCCCTCACCCCACTCACCACGTGAGAAGGCAGCTGTCTATGAAGCAAGGAGCTCTCCCTGGACACAGAATTTGCTAGAGACTTGACCTTGGACGCCTCAGGCTCTGGAACCATGAGAAGCAAATGCTTGTTTATGTGCTTTCCAGTCAGAGGACATTCGTGACAGCATCAGACCAGACAGAGACACGTGCCGGGGGCAACTCCAGTTCGGCGTTTCTGATCCTCGCAGCGTGTAACCGGCACAGCCTCGCACTCCCGCGGCGCGGACTCTGGATCAGGAGTGGGTCTGGTCAGTGTCCTGGATCTCGTCGGAGATGCCATCTTGGGGGGTTCGGAGGGTCCCCAAACCTCAGGCTCCTCCTTGGTCTGGTGCAGGCACCGTCCTGTGCCTCACGGCGCCGCTGTCACAGTGAGTGAGACAGCGAACAGACACGCCAAGGTCACAGCTGGCCCGTCCTGGGCAGGCCTCCTGTTTGAAAAGTACTTTCCCAGCGGGGAGCCCCTGATAGGGGGCCCCATTCACTGCACCGTGCTGTTGGTGTTCCTTTCCTGAGCGTCCCCCTCACACCTCACCACGCACGGGAAGCTGGGGGGAAGTCAGCTCCCTGAGTTCATACAGTTCCCGAGACGTTCGCGCCATGTGCTGCCACCTGGTTTACAACTGAGAAGTGGGCCCAGACGTATCTCCCATAACCCGATAATCCACGGATCATAAACCAATCAAATTACCTATAAAGAGACTTATTTCTAGTTTAAAAAATATTGTAGTGACAGTTAAATCCCCCCAAATAATGTATAGACCATGAGAAAATAAGGGGGAGACTTATCTCAAAGAATCAACAAACAAGCACATCAATTATTTCAGCGCAAATAAAGGCGAGATCTCATTTTTCAACCACTGCGTTAGTGACTGTTTTCTTTCAGGGGCTGAAACCTCAGCGCTGGGAAAGGAGTGACGTGGAGACAGCCCCGCAGACGAGCGTGGAGGGGCCCTGGGACCGGCTGCCTGAGCACGAAGGGCCTGGGCCAAAGAACGCCAATGCCGGCCTTTTCCGAAGGGAGAGGCCGGGGAGTCCAGGAGGGAAGCGACGGAACGGCACCGGCATCTCCGGGCTCCTCCTGCACCTGACCGTCAGGTCAGTTGATAGGAGCTGCCTCCACGCACAGTGTGGGTCCACTCTTCGATAGGAGACGTGACCTTTCGAAGCGGTGAGGGCTTGTGGATGGTCAATTCCACGACCACGATGTCCCCGGTCCCTGGCCACCAGACACTGGCCAGGTGTGAGCACCCGCTGCCGGCCGGCTCTCTCTGACGCAACAGGTTCACCGCAGGACAGAGCTCACCACGCCTGTGGCCCGGTCTTTATTCTCACAAGACAAGAAGGAAAGCTTGTTGCTCTTCCCTGACCCCCAGGGAAGCTCAGAGAGTCCTTGGTGGCAGGCCAGGAACCTGGCCCTGGAGACTGATGTCACGCGCGGAGTGGTGAGACCTTCAACAGCAACCCCGTGGAAGCAGCCCCAGGAGCTGTGCGTTGGGACTAATGGGAGGAGGGAGCCCGGCCCCAGCAGCTGTTCTCCGGGGTATCTGCCCTATCCTCAAATAAACGCTACTTCCCGGCGAAACCCTGAGCCCAGTCCCCGTCCTGCGGGCGGCCCGTGTGGGCTCACGCTGGGTGGGTGGGGGCTGGTCGTGGATTCTCAGTCCTGAGTGGCCTCGATGTGAATACTCAGACCTCCCAGATGGCATCCAGGACACCGGAGTGCAGACGGGTCCCCGACCTGAGCTCACTTCCTGCTCAGCTGCCATGAGCAGCCCAGCAGACCGCTCCCAGCGCATGGGCGCAGGGCGCACGGGAAACGGGTTTGCAGAATGTTTTCGTTCCGAATCCTCATGGCATTTTCAGTGTCAACTTGTCTCTGCCTTCCCTACTGTTACCTTCCTTATTCTTATTTTGTAAGTACCGTGATTTTGCTGTCCCGCCCCCCCCGCCCCGGTGCTTTGGAAAAAGCTTCATTAATTTCACTAAATGGCATATTAAATCAAATGTAATGTGGTAAGAAAATAAAAAGACAGAATTGTCTTTCTTTACAGGGGCATAAAACATTTTCTCCGTGAGTAAACTGTCAGAGCCGTTTTTGAGAAATTAGTTGCAGGTTGTTTCCAGACAGAAGCTGTGTGAAGGAAAGAGGCAAAAAAGAACCCGTGCGGGTCGCTGGCCAGTTGTGATAGAAAACGCTGATGGAGGCACGCACCGAGGACGCGCACAGACGCACTCATTCCTCTGTCCTCCTCTCCCCTGACCACGACCCGCGAGAGCATCAGGGGAGCGGATGTAGTGTGTGTTCACACGGAGGGCGGGGCAGAAACTGAAGCACGCACCTATTGTAAGGGATCAAAATACAGAGCTCTCCCATTTTGGAAGGCAGACAGTTGAAGACAGAAACGTTCAACTAGAATGGCATTGAACTTCCAAACACGTACGATGAACTCGAAAGGGACTTTAATGGTTTGAGATCACAATAGCCAAGGAATCAACCTGTTGATTAGACTGATAATCTTGACTAAAATGTAAGGCAGTATTTCCTCCAACCTGAGGCAGATCTGAAATGGTTTTCTGGTAGAAGGAACCTGCTCCTTATCTTTAAAGTTTCATGTGATGCGTAACCCTCCCTGCCTCTGAACAGCACCCCCAGACCACTGCCATTCGTTCCCCACCCCAGGAAAGAACGCACCGAGAATGGGACCCAACTGGCAGAGACATCAGTCCCGGGGCAGAGCTCTCGAAGGTGCTTGGAACAGCTTCGTGTGGACTCTGAACTGCAAGGTAAAGTTCTTCTAGGGTAGGTCTTCCAGTCAGATTATTACATGAAGTACAGAGTTCTAACTTTGGTCGACGTTCTGAACAGCTGGATGGAACCTTCCATCCATCGAGCAGCAGACGGCAGGCTAGAGAGACTCGGGGTGTGCCGGGGCATCTGACCTGGGCTCACTTTTGTGGAGTCGAGATGCCTGTTCAGTGAGGGGCTTCAACTTGGGCTCCCCACGACAGGAGCAGGAAGGAACCCTGGGACGGAGAGATAAATGGGGAAGTGATCAGGCCCCAGGCCCCGCCAGCAGGCTGGAGACATGTGACATCGATTCTCAAATGCAATGCACGTGCCTGGGGACCCAGAGACCCTTTGGGGGCCCCGCTGGGTCAACACTGTTTTCACAGGCTAGGGTGCTCATTGCTTTCGTAAAGCTGTGTGCTGAAGCAGCAGTGGGTACGTTGCTGGCCCCTCGGTGGCACCACGTCACACCCACGGCCACTGCCTTCTTGTGACATGTTCACTTAGGAATGCTAATGAGGAAGCAAGGCAGACGACGCATCTCTCTCGATCGCAGCCTCCGGTGCAGACCTTGTCATGCCCTGCTTGAGGGAACGGGGTGCTAACGAAGGACGCCCAGCCGCCTAGGAGAGAGGGCGCCTGTCTCCAGGAGGAATTCTCGGGCAAGGCTTTGAATTCAGAGATGGACTCGCTGCTTTTTCACGAAGCATCCTTTTAAATTCAAAGAAAGATGAACAGCCTGCAAACCAAAGGGCCGCTGGTTCAATTCCCAGTCAGAGCACATGCCTGGGTTGCAGGCCAGGTGCCCAGTAGGAGGTACTCAAGAGGTAGCCACACATTGATGTTTTTCTCCCTCTCTTCCTCCCTCATGTCTCCTGTCTCTAAACATAAATAATAACATCTTAAAAAAAAAACCAAAAACAAAGATGTACCGGTTTTGACTGAGCATGAAAACTCACGACACACCGTGCGGCTGGAAAGAGTCACCATGCGACTCTGGAAAGAGCAAGAGTCACCTCACCCTTGCACAGGTGAGAAGTCCAGGCGCAGCTCACTGGGCTCTGTGGCCTGGCTCTCACGCTCCAGATGGCCATGCTGGCTTCTGACCTGGGGGCCGCGGAGGAACCTTCTTCCAGCCTCGGTCGGGTTCTGGGTGGGATGCGGCTGTGGTTGCGGACGGAGGTCCCCATCTCCTCATTGCCTGTGGACCCGAGTCGCCCTCTGTCCCTGGAGGTCACTCGCCATTCCTGCCATGTGGCCCCTCCACCTTCAGGGCTGTGCAGAGTCTCCTCCTGTGGAATCTGCCCCACAGACCCTCCCTACCCTGAGTCGGTGGGGGCCACTGAAGTCATGTCACCTGTGCCTTCCATGCAGCTGAGCCACAGGAGGGCAGCACACTCGCTGGGGCGGGGGCGGGGGCACCCTACAGGGCCAGGACCGCTGGGGCCCTGCACCTCTGCCCCCATCTACACAGAGTCCGACTGCACCGGGGGCGTTTGGTGACTGTCACTCTAACACAACGATCGGCTGTTACGTCATGAAAAGTAATTAGATCATGTTCTTACTGATAAAATTTTGCCTTTTAAGCAAATGTTAACATTTTGGAAAACAAGTCTCTCCCTCTATAATCTTTACAACTTTCAAGTACTAAAAAGTTTTTCTGATGACATAGGTAGTGATTCTAACAGATGGTTTCTTTTTAAAAAGATATTGTACAAAATCTATTAGATATCGACACCAACAGATGTAAATCCGAATAGTCAGTGAACCGATACTTTTAAAGTGATCCAGGTTTGTTGCCACAAAATCATTTAAGGGTAAAAGATCCATTCAAAATGCAAGATAGAATGATCGATTTTGCTGTAATCGAGTGTGAAAATTATTTATAGGCTTCAGACTCCACGTTGCAGCTCACTTTTGAGAAACAGCCATCTATTAAGTTCGGTGTGGCATTAAACAACATCCACCATCAGCTCAACTTTCCAACATCTCCCTGTGTGAACCCCAACTTTCCGCATTCACTTCACCCCAAATCACCTCGCACGGCACAATGAATATAGAAGTAGACACGAGCCCAGCTTCGTCGTCCCAGCCTGATGCGAAAACATTTTAGAGAAACATAAAAACGGTTTACTCTTCTCACTACTTTTTGTCTTTGCTTATGGAGAATGCAGTTATTTGTGTTATTTGTGTTCATGTAAGGGGTTGATTGCACTTTAAGTGAACACGTGCATGGGTGCTGCACTCCCGTGCAGGACAGATGCCAGTCTCCATGCCCTGGCAGGGTGTGGGGGGGTCAGGCAGCTGCGGGGACCCCCCACATCCACACTGTGGGGTCTCCCTGTCTCATGTATTGAAATGGGAGTGATGCCAGGGGCCGTGCTAACGTGTAAGAAAGTTCCAGGAAGCGGACTCCCCGTGGACCGCGGGCGGACATGTAGACGGTGGAGTTGCCATAGAGAACAGGATGGCGTCCCTCAGCTGGCCAAGGACGAGCCGCCAACAACCCACTTCCGGTGGGTGTCCACACACAGAAAGCAGGGCATCGGAAAGACATTCGCAATCCGTGTCCAGAGCCCCCTTGTCCACAAGCCGAGGAGCGGAAGCAGTTCCGGCGCCCGCAGAAGGATGACTGCGGAAACAAAAGGGAGTCTCCACGCAGGGGCATACTGTCCAGCTTCGAAAAGAAAGGAAGCGAGGGCGCAGGGCTGACCCTTGAGGACAGGACCCTAGGAAGCTTCGCCAGCGTTCGGGGTCCCCCCTGGGGAGCACTACCCGCCTCCCACTGCACAGGCTGAGACGCGAGCCCCCTGACAGAGGCAGCGGGAGCCCCCTCGGAGCCGAGGCTCTTGGCCCCTCATCACGACAGGTTCCAAGCAACACCACCTTACTGTGCTGGCTATTAGGAAAAGTACGCGAGGGGTGGCAAGAGAAAGTGGTTTTCGTCGGTGCAGTAGGCAGAAGAATGGACAGCTTCAGAGTCTCCTTCTCGCCAAGGGTCGGTGTTTGTCTTTTTAGCATGAAAAATTATTTCAAACACACAGTTACAGATAGAAGTGTCCCAAACCCATTTATACCCATTGCTCCTTTGCAATAATTCTTAGCTATTCTTTTTAGAGGCACCTCTTTGCAAACTCCCCTCCCAACCCCACTTATTTTGATGAAATGTCAGCACATCAACATGCCATAAGCCTATAAATATGTGAGTAAGCATCTCTCAAGAACTAAGATGCTTCAGAAAATAAATGACCATAATACCATTATCACATGTAAGCACACAATAAAGCCTTAATATCATCTACTATCCGGTTAGAATTCAAACTTTCCTAATTATCTTAATGTAATTAATAACCTCATTATTCACTTAGGACTCAAATAAGGTGTAGATATTACAACTGGTAGGCATGCCTCTGGAGTGTCCTCTGGAATTGTATCGTTTCTCTTCCCATTTCTTGCCGGCTCCATCCACTCTGCCATTTATTCACTGAACAAAATGAGCTCTGCCAATCCTGTTCCTGTGAGACCTATTGAGTTTCCCTCTGTCCTTTGGACGTCCTGTGCACTGGCAGTCGGCTATAGCCTTGGTAAGGTTCAGGTTCGATCTTTCTGGCACGGGTTCTTCGCAGGTGCATTTTGCTCTTCTTGCAGGAAGCAGAGCGTGGCGGGCTGCCGTTCTCTCGGTGATCGGAGGAGCAGCTGATGACTGAAGCCCACGTCCGCCGTCTCACTCCTGGCTAAACAAAGGTCACACTGTTTGTCCCCAACCAGGCCAGCCATGACTGCAGCTAGACTCACTCATGTAAAATACTCACCGGGATTACAAAGATGAGCTCAGTGGTTGCACAGATCGATGTTAAATTTGGGCTCTCCACTTTGTCACTGTCGGGCTGTAGGGGGATCACTGAACTTCCTGTCACTCCCAGTTGCCCTGTCCGCAGTGTCACAGTGTCCTCATGAGCCCCCAAGGGCTGCTATGGCGAAGACTCTGGGGGAGGATGTGTTGACTTTCGTTCTGTCAGAAATGGGGGGCGCAGAGTCTGCCACTGCAAACCATGCCTTTTAGGGGATCCTGACTACTTTAGGCTGGCTATTTTTAAGAAGCCAAAGACTCAGGAAAAACCTTTGACCCTCCTCTTATTTCCTAAAACGATTTAGACAGAGGACCTGCCCCAGGAAAGGAGCTGTGACCACAGGTAACTGTCCTTTGATGTGAACCAGGTGTGACAGACAAGGAGGACCCAGCAAGGCCCATGGAGCCACGTCCCCCCTGTGTCCCATGGTTGAAGGTGGCCCAGCGGACACTGGCTTCCCCATCTCCCTGTGAATGGCCCTCGCCCCTTCAAAGCCAGGCCCCACCCTTTCTTCTCAGCTCCCGAGGGCATACGAGAAGCCTTCGCAGCCCCGGTGTCCTGGGGCTCATATTCTTAGGGAACCCCATGTGCAGTAAGTAACGCATTTGGCTATTTTCTCCTGTTACTCCACCTCACGTCCATCCAATTATTAGAGCAGCCGGCAGAACTGGAGGAGTGAACGGGACAGCGGGGACGGTCCCTCTCCACAGGGCTGCCATAGGCGGGGTGCAGGGCATCTGCGTGGGGAAGGGCCTGGGAAGCTGGAGCCTGGGACAGAAAGGGGACGAGAAGGGAAAACGGATTCACAGAGCGCGGCCCCTGCTCGGGGCAGCTGGGCTTTGGGGTGCGCCCAGGGCAGCATGCAGAGTGACCTCTGAGGGGTCACAGGCAGGGGGCGTTATCCACCAGTCCCGTCCTCTCCTGGGCAGAGGGGACATCCTAATTCCAGCACTGCTCGGCTGCTCTGGGCCTGGCGAGCTCAGAGCAAAACAGGGGTCCCATGTGGAGAAGCAAAGAGAGAAGGGGCGTGAGGAGGGGCGCCCTCCGCCAGCGACCACCCGCCTGGGTCTCAGAAAAGGGCGGGGACAGGCACAGGGGACCCGCACACGCGCATCGACAAGGGCTTGCAGGTGCCCGGGCGGCACTCTCCGCGGTCCCGGGCGGGTGGGGGAGGCTGTGTCCAGGGCAGATACGGTGCGGTTTGCATGGAAGGGGTTCAGAGCACGCAGCTCCAAACGCGGCGCTTTGGCACAGGGATGGTTTAGAGCCGCAGGCCCTGAGGACCTGCAAACGCAGGGTGCGCTGAACGCAGGGTCTCCGAAGTGTGTCCACGGGGCCAGGTCACCTGGAGCTGTCTTTGCTTCTTAGGGTTGTTGAGTGAGTTTTCCTTCCTGGGACCAGAGGAATTTAACAAAAATAGGTACGACCCCCAGGGAAAGAGGGCCTGCGAGCAGAGTGCTCCTGGCGGCAGCCGCAGGCAGACTTGGAGGGAGGCTCACCTGGGCGGTTGCCTTGGGAACGGCAGACCGGCTCGGGAGAAGGCGGCCCGGATTGGCGGAGGCCGTTGCCTGGGGCGGCCTCGCAGGCGACGGGCAGGCGGGAGGCTGCGCTCCGGGGCAGCGCTTAAACCCTTTCTGCGGGAAGAGACCTCGGGCAGGCGTTTAACCTTTGGGGATTCCAGTCTCCAGGCCAATAAGCGGAGGAGGCTGCCTTTCCAAGGACGTTTTCAACTGTCTCTCTCCATGAAATTAAAAACGAACGAGTTATACCCGGCCAAGTTATTTCTCAGGGTGGCAATTGAACCGAGGAAACAAAGAGAGCCGTAACCCCAATAGCGGCGCGTGGAAAACACTCGCTGGAAACGCACACAACTTCCCAGCGCCTGTCACACGGGGCAGTGGCCTTGGGCTGGGGCCGCGCCCCGCGGAGACCGGGTTCAGCCGCCCTCCCCCCAGGCCTTTTTAATTAGATCGCTGGTGTGGGCCACGTTCGGGCCTAAATTAAGTGTTTAAAAAGACAAAAAGAAAACAGTAAAGAAATAAAGCCCTGAAGCTTCAGGGGGGAGGCAGCCCAAAGCTTCACCGCTGTGGTGGGAGTCGGGGGCACGAGGGCTGGAAGAGACTTCGGTGCCCGCGGCGTGTGGTGTTATTCCGACCCTGCGGTGGGACCGAGACGCGTGGAGGGAGTTCGTGGTTTTCCTCTCAGTGTGGTTCAGGTGGTGGAGACTCTTTTAAAGATAAACTCGGCTAGTTGTGTGAATGTGTGTGTACACGTGTGAGTTTGTATGTGCGCGCGTGTACCCAGATATGCACACAGAAGTGAATAAACTCAGAAATTTATACAAGCTGTTTAAACATTTGAAAACTTTCAGAAGTGAACCTGCCATTAGAAGTTGCCGTTGAGTCCCAATGCACTAATATTTAAAAACATATTGTTTGAGGTGTTATTACACTATTTTAAAAAGGTTTTATTTATTTTTAGAGAGAGGGGAAGGGCAGGAGAAAGAGAGGGAGAGAAACATCAGTGTGTGGTTGCCTCTCGCACGCCCCCTACTGGGGACCTGGCCCACCACCCAGGCTTGTGCCCTGACTGGGAGTCGAACCAGCCACCCTTTGGTTCACAGGCCAGCACTCCATCCACTGAGCCACACCACCAGGACTGTCACGGGGCATTTTTATAACAAACGACTAGATTGCCTGAGGGAGGTGGCAGAAGGACACAGTGACAAACTGACCAGGCAGAAGTGAGCCCGACTCCCTGCCTGGTGCTCACGTGCTTGAACAGTGAGTGGTTACTGCAGTCTCCTGGCATCTAGACTGACACGCACACGTGCTTATCAAATACCTTTAGCGGATACGAATGAGAAAACATTGGTTCCTTTGTTCTCCAAGTTCAGTAAACATAGAAATACAGTTGACGGAGTCATGAATTTCTCAGCACCTAAAAAACTAGGGAGCCCAGAGGGGCTTCGGGCAGCGGAACTGCTCCGTGTGACGCTCTCACGACGGACCCATGTCCTCGTGACCCATGTCCAAACCCGCAGGACACAGAGCACCCCGAGCGACCCCGATGCCGGCTCCGCCCTCCTATGTCCGTGCAGGTTTGCTGACTGTAACACCTGTGCCGCCAGGTGTGGGTATTGCTGGGGGGGGCTGCATTTGGGGGGGTAGGGGTGTATGGGAAATCTCTGCACCTTCTGCTCAATGAAGCTGCAACCCTAAAACTGCTGTAAAATAATACAGTGAGAGAGCGAGCGAGCACGAGAGCTGTGAGAGGAGACACGGGTGCCACGCTGGCAGGTCGGGTGCTGCTTCCTGGGCCTGTTCCAGTGCAGCTCCCAGTGTCCGTACCCAGGGCCTGGGCTTGCGTGACTGACTGCACTAGCTCCGTACACACGTGTGGTGGCTGTCGACCCTTCGTTTCTTTAGACTGGGGTTGAAATCATACCTGACGCTAATCCCTGTAGCTGGTCCATTATTTAAATTTGAACTTTTGTCACGACGTCGGTCCCTCGGCCGCGAGGACTCATCAGTGCCCTTTCGGGGAAAGAAAATGAGAAAATGGCAAAACACCCTGGAATGGCGCTCGCCGTCCTCAGCATGAATCAGGGAGACGGGCTTCGGAACATGTGGCAGCTTCCCACCGAGTCCCACTGCAAACATGACAGCGGTGACGCTCTGGTCGGCCCCGTTCCGAAGCCAGACGCGCCCGGCGGCCCAGACTAGACCAGGCCTGCGAGCCCTGTGGTGCCAGGGACGCTGCCACCGGGGCACCACGGTTGTCTGTGTCTGCAACAGCTCTCGGGACGGGATGCTCCTTCCTTGAAATTCTGTCACATTAACACTTCACGTCCTAAACATTTGTAAAGCCTTCGTAATCTCCCGTCTGCCCCTGGCTAGTGGGCTTAGGAGCTGCCCAGGAGGCAAGTTCCCAGGGCCCGAGGTGAAAACTGGGGACACACAGGTGGGGACAGAGCCTGCAGCCACCCAGGCAAGACAACAAGACAAAGCCCTGGGGGCACAGGACCCTTCGTTTGGAGACGTCAAATGTGAAACCACATTCATCCCAGATTCCGAGTGCAGGAGTGCAAGGCCCGGCACAGAGAAGGAAGAGGATAAGGCTTCTGTTTATCGCAGAGAGCTGAGCTTGTTTGAAGTTGGATTTATTATGTGTGTTGTCCCTGAGTGATCTTTTTAAATTAATCTTTTGGGGGGGGCATGACTTTAAATTTGTGAGGAATAAACTTCCTGATCATCACTTTAAAAATAGGATCGAATTTCTAGAGGAACAAAGAGACATGGATCTTTCAACTAGAAAAAGCAAAATTTTCCTGGAAATTCAATGAGTTTTATTTTCTGTTATTTTCTTTGTGCTTCTCAATACCTGTCTTTTAAACTCTAGTCAAAATGCAAAAAGTATTTTACACATTTCTTGAATACCTGTTGCTGAAAAAACATATAAACAAGCAAAATAATAAGCTTTCTGCCTAGAAGTAATCAGATTAAAATTAGCTAATGAAATAAGACCTAAAGTGTAATCATCCAAGTGAAAACTTCATTTCACAAGAAACGACTTTGAAAATAGAATTTCCTGGGTAAAGAAAATTGCAAATCATCTGAGGTTTGCAAAAGTAACATTAAGACTCAGGGCGGTGGGATGTGCATTACAAAGTATCCAGTTCTGATGCACTCGTATCAAAAGAGACCACAGCAGTAGATTTCATAACCAGTTCAGATCAAGGAGTGCAATGTTAAAATATTTTCAATTGTGTAGCAATAAAAAACACAGACATGTTACATTAGAGGCAATTCCGAGGGGGGCACGTTGAAGACTCTCACGAGGAAGTATGGTGACTGCATCTTTTGGGCAGTGACGGCATTGTCTCTGAAATCTAGAGAAAAATTAAAGGCAGAGCTCTGTGCTATTTTCAGTAAACCCGCAATGAAAATTCAGGACTTTCCCATTGCCACTGAAGGAATCAATGAAATACAAAAGAAGTTGCAAAAAATAGAACCATTTACAAAATGCTCCTTTGTCAGAGTGAAAGGAAACACAGCAAAGGTGTTAATTTCACCAAATTTAAATTTCACATGATTTTAGCTCTCCACAGCAACTGCTGTTTCAAAGGCTTTCCGTCATAATGTCAATTATTTCAACTGAGTGAGGACTTAGCACCCGGGTTCGGAGCCATTTTGTCGATTAAGAAAATTGTAATCCAAGTGGCGGTCTCCAGGGAACATTGCAAGAGCGAGCTTTTAAAAAGGAAGGTGTCGTTCTCACCCCGATATTCACCGTCACACCCCCGCTCCGGGGTAAGGGCTGACCGCGGAGGTGCAGCTGGGCTGCTGTGTCTCAGACCCTCGCTCTCCCCTCCGCTGTGAGCCCGGGAAGGCCGTCGTGCAAGGCTCACGCACGTGGACACACACCCACAGGTTTCCACTTCAAACACTGATTTTGGATTGTCCGCGCATGACATCCTCCCAACTGCGCTGGCAACTCTGTGTTTTTAGGGCGGCAGGGGCTCTGCCGAGACACCCGCCTCTGCCGTCCTCGGTCAGGTCAGCGCCCTGGACACGGAGCCGCGGGCCGGCCGCTGCAGAGCGACCCCGAGGCCCGCGGGCCGACACCACTCTCTCCGGTCTCAGCCCCTGCGGACGATGTGCCCCCGACCCTTTGTGTTTGTGCGAGGAAGGAGCTGGAGATGCTCGCTGGGGGTGAAGCCTGGGCGGTGAGGAAGCTGTGCTTTCGCTTGCGGCACAGGTTTGCTTCCGAAAGGACCGTGTTGGGCCAGGCGGGGCTTCCTAGGAGGGTTTCAGGCGTGGGCAGGAGGCGGAAACCGGGTGGGAGTCACTCCACGTCCCAGAGATGCCGTCCAGGGGCGCACCCACGGCAGCTCTGTCGGAGCAGGGATAAAAAGGGGCCGCGCCTGTGACCACACGGCAATTGAAATTTTCAGGTGGGTACATGTATGAAGTGGAAAAACACAAAGTGATGACAATGACCCCTTGAACGCGTCACCTCATGCCACTGGTTCACGTGGCCTCTGAACGCTGGCGTTTCAGCCTTCTGGCGCAGCTCCGCTGGAACCAAGCCCGTTTCCGATGCTCAGTGGTCACTCGTGGCCCGTGGCTGCCACGCCAGACAGCACCAGGGACAGAATAAGTAACGCGAAGAGGCAGGGCTAGTCCAGGCCACGGGACAGGCGTTTGCAAGTCAGCAGGCTTCCAGGAGCGGCACTCGCCGGGGACGGGCGGTCTCGTTCACGGACTGAGTGCGCGGACGCATTCCTGCGGCGCGGAGGTTTTCCATCGAAGCCGGGGGACGAGGAGGGAGGTGCTGCGGTTTGGGGTGACGGTGCAGAGACCAGCTTGGGGAACCGGGGTGGGGTGGATTCCTTGAGATGCAGTGAGGAATAGGGCAGAGCGAACGCAACCCTTTGCAGAGGTCCCTGCCGCACCAAACGGAGCACTCCGTGCTCCCGCTGCAGACAGCCCGCTCGGCAAGGCTGTCCTGGGAGACAAGGGCTCCCGGGCGAGGGGGTGCGCAGCGGGGAGGCAGAGCCTTGCTCGGGGTCCTGTCTGTGGGATGGAGGAACCGCGGACACTGAGAAGAAGGGAAGAAGTCACAGCAAACGCGGCCGAGGACAGATGGGAAAGCAGGGTGCACGGTGCTGAGGGGGCGCCCAGGCACCCCAGGAGGCCTGGCAGCGGACGATGAGAAAGGACGATGCTGCCACCAGAGGGGTCACGGGGCTCCGTTTTCTAATCCAAGTTCTCCAGGCGCCCGTCTCACCGGACACTTTCCATGGCCGGTGACAATGGTTTCATCCAGCAACGCAGCCCGTAAAATGGGCTTTCGTTCCCGTGTTCTCCAGGGTCAGCAGGCGGGTGCATGTTCGCACACCCGGGATCTACGCTGTCTGGCCACGGCATGAACTCTCTGCTAAACCCGGAACGACTCGGGGCAGTCAGACCTGCAGACAGGGGACTCCTCGCCCATACAAACAGGACGGGCTTTCTAAACTTCTGCGCGGGGCCTGCGCATCACCGGGACTGCCGTTCTCCGAATGGAGAGTCGTCTGCACAAAGGACCGAGTGCCCTTGGCCACTGAATTGATCCGTGGCGAGGACATGCTAAGCTCTGTGTCCTCCCTGTAAGGTCAGACCCTGCCCAGGTCTCTTCCCCACCTCTTGTCCCCCAAAACGTAGTTCGAGTTCCATATCACGTCAGTGACATTTTGGCCAACACATACTTTTCCATCACCTGCAAGTGTCAACTCCAACTCAACTTCCTCCGAGTGCTCTTCCCGCATCCCTTCTTCACCTCCCAGATGGTCCTTTCAGGACCTTAAACCGTCCCCCTTTCCCCCCAGCTTCCTGTCCACCCACAGCCCATTCTTGACCCACTCTGCTGACACCCACCCGCCGACACCGCCTGCCTCCTGACCCGTTCCAACTGTCTCCTTCCCACCCGCGAGGCTCCGAGAGCCCGCCACTCACTGAGAGGGAGCATTCCAACTCTGCATTTCGTGTAAATACACGTAAGTCTCAACCTGAAGTCCCACCGTGACCCCGCGGATCTCTGGCAAACTTGAAGTTCGTAGAAAATGCTTGTGAAATCTAGTACGTATGGCGAGCCCATAACTTTGATTAAATCTCCAATGGGGCTTCTGACCCAGATTCGTATATTGAGAGCTACTAATTAAGTTATAAACTCCCGAAGGCAGAGACAGTGCATTATTAATCATTTTTCAATGTCCAATGCTTACCAGATGCCAGCTCTATCTGATTTATATTCTTAAAATGTGAATTACGACCGTTGGTGGGATGACATAGAGTGCGAAGCCACAGTGTCACTGTTCACTTCGAATGCGCTGACCCAGTGACGAAGAGGACAAGCCACGGGCCTGTGCGTTCTCACACCTCCGGCTTCTGCACGGTTCTGAGGACGCCCCGGGTGAGCCCCCACAGCGGCCGCTCGCCGACCCAGCAGCAGCAGCGGACGGACGGAGAGAAGTTCCGCTGTGGTGGCGCAGCCTCCCCGAGACTGCGGGCCACGCCGGCGGGCCGCCTCCTGGAACATTCACCGCACAAGGTGGTGCTTCAGATCACAGAGCACAGCCACCCACAGGGGGGAATGTGAACAGTGAGCAAACAGACTCGAACTGCAGCCAGGAGATCTGACCCAGGCGGCTGCCGCAGGAGAGAAACACCTGAAAAATGATGACAGCCAGGGGTCCCTAGCCTGAACGCCAGAATAATTTGTTTTATCTCATAAATAAAAAATGTAGCAAGACAATTCACCAAGGGGATAATAACCCTCCTAAGCTTTTATATTCTTCAAGCATAAGAACATAACATCCGCCCGCTGAGGCCACATATTAATCTGTTTGCAATGCCTGTCATTTACTGAGTGACAATGTTGGCTCTCAATCGCCAGTGCGGATCTCAGACATGCAGAAGTTTAGAGAGAGGAAGGTTTTCGTTTAAGTGGTTTTACGTACAATGGCTCCATTTATCACATATCAATATTTTAAATGCAATTTTTAAATAAAGCAACACGTGAAAATGCATTGAAATCAGAGTCTGGAACGAATTTAAAAGATCCTTTGCTCCATCCGGCTGCCTCGAGGTGGGATGTCTAGCTGTTAATTTCACATCTCTAATGACCGTAATTGCATACTTTTCGTAAGACATATGTTCTCTTGTTTCAACGTTAGTAAGAAATCACCTCGAATGTCTAGTCAAAAAATTACTCCCGAAATACAAGCGTGTTCTCTGAGGGCACATTACTCCTGAAATACAAGCGTCCTCTCCGGTAGACGCCACACAGCTATTCAGAATGAATTGCTACCTTTATGGTTTCTTGACACACCGAAACTCAGCTGCTTTATCGCGGCCTGCAGAGGGGGCAGGGACGGCCCACAGAGTCCTCACTGCCCAGCCAGCCCGGGGTTCGGCATGGTGCAGAAAGTGTGGCTCGGGGGTCAAAGGGGTTCTGTCCAACAGAAGCCCCAGAGCTGGGCATCCCCCCGAACCGGCCCCAGTCTCGCAGGCAGGTGGCCCCTGGAGCAGCGCCCAGTTCCGCTTGCCTCGCGCCCCAGCTCAGCTGTGCCCTCTGTCGTGGGGACTGCACACCACGAATGGCCAGGGGCCGTGAGAAGGATGCAAGCGCCCCAGGTGACCTGCATGTAGACTCATGGACTAGGTGTGCCCTCCCTCGGCGGGGGAAGGGATGCTGGTGTGTAAAGCACATTCTCGACAGCCAATGAGGCTGGCAGGGGTTTCTCAACAGACACTGGACAACTTCCTCTCCATGCACAGCCTCAGAGGCCGTGCCTTTGGCTTAAAATCAATGCAGTCAGCCCATGGGGACCCCCTCTCTCCAGCCCCCCCCCACACAAGGTGCCACAGGACTGCCCCATGCACCTTCCGCGCTCAGCACTCAACCTCTGGGTGCTCCGGTGGCTCCGGGACTGTCCCTCACGGCGGGGACTGTTCCCCAGCAGTGCTCAGATCCGCACCTCTGCAAGCTCCAGGGTCTGGGCTCTGGACACTCCCGCAGGGGGGCGTTGTCTGCCATCCCAAATATTCCCCACCCAGGATGCTTAGCCACTTCTTCCATCTCTCCCTGGCCCCCGGGGGGGGGGGGGGCTCGACGCCTCTGCCCTGGGGCTGCCCTTTACTTATACAAATTCGCACGTAGGTTCACTCGTTCACACAGGTTGGGGACAGTGTTTTGTGTCCCCAACCTGTGATCTCTGCCTGTCACCTCCTGCACCTCCCGGGCTCTGCGGGGGAAAATGGATGGAGCTGCCAGGGACTCCCAGCTGCCTTCCACTGTCCCTCTTGCCCTGGAGCTTTCACTTGTACAAGAATAAATCACCGATCCTCAAAGGAAGGTGCTGTGATTGGAAAGAGGGGGGCGCAGTCTGCCCATCAGGGGAGAAAAGAGCTGGAAAGGGTGACACGGAGTTACAGTATTTACATTGCGGCCCTGCCAGGGGCGCGCTGTGTTGCGGCTGCTCGGCTCCTGGAGCCCTAGGTGCCCGGAGTGCCCAGCCTCCCTGCAGCGCCTGGACCCTGTGGAGGAGCCTCCAGGTGTTTTTGTCTGGTCCCGTGGGCAAGAAAGTTTTTTTTAAAACGTGTCATTTGCGGGGGGCCGGGGGAGAAGTATTCTGACCACTTTTTAAATTAACACTTTCGAATTGAAATGTGTAGGCACACCCGGCTCTCTCTCTCAGGAACAGACAACCTGTAAACGGTGGGCTTCGCAGACCCCTGCGCCCCATTCGCGTGCGCCCCGCGGTGGGCACGTCTGGGTCAGGCTGCTTCGCTCAGTGTGAGCCTGTGAGAGCCGCTCCTGCTGCTGCGTGCGGGCCCAGTTGCTCTTTTCTCATTTTTCTTTACTCTTTCATCAGAATAGACACAGTGTTTCCGTACATTGGGGTTAGGGGGATCCACGGCCTGGGGGCGGAGTCCGGGGGTGAGGGACGTTCTCGCACCCCGCGCAGCCTGCGAAGCGCCCGGCATCCTGTCTGTTTTCATTTACCAGCCCGAGCAGTGGCTCGAGAGGCAGGTGTGTGAGGAGCAGGGCACACGGGGCCGGACGGGTACTGGCTAATGATACATTGTTACTGACAATGTCAAGGTCAGGAGTCGCCGCTTGGAGCCGCAGGGGGCATCGTCCCTGAGTTGTAACGTTGTAACGGTGCGGGCTCTGAGCCCCGCCTGGCTCCTGGGGTCCAAGGGAGCATCAGTCTGTGCGCAGGGAAAGTGGTGAGTGAATCATATCTACTAATACCTGTTTTTCCTTTAGAGGAGTCGAGGTTTCAAGAATTACTTCGGGGCTATAAGATGCGGTTTTGTGAATGCATGCGGACGGACAGAGAATTTAACGGTCCACCTTCCCTAAAGGTCCCCTGGGCGGAGAGTGGACGGCGTCCGCTGCCCGAGAGCGCGCCAGAGCGCCCCCTACAGGGTTCTCGCGGGCTCTGCATACGTGGTCCCCGGGGCCTGGGACGCTTATACAGATTCCCTTCCGTTCTTCAACTTATATCAGTTGAGCGCCTTCTAGGTTCTGGATCTTTGCCCTCACTGCTCTGCAGGGGTGCTGTTCTAAAGGGAGAGAGGGACACCCGCTGCTCAGCCTGGGGCCCAGGTGTCCCGTCACCTCTGAGGTCGAGCTGTGGCAGTTGCATCTCAGGTTGCAGACGGTGTGAGTACTTGGAACGGGGAATGCATCCATCCGCCATATCCAAATTCAAATTAATCTGAAAAGATGAAGCCCCTAATTTTCCAAAATACATTCTTAACAACCTGTGGGTCTTCATTTCCTATGAAGGTCTTCATTTTAAATAAAAGGGAAAATCAATGGTTGTATAGAACCACCGCCTAAAAGGGAAGCTCATTACTTGTGTCCACACAAGATTTAAATCCACAGTCAAGTTTTCCCTTGATTAATGAGACAGGGTGTTCTCCCTATAAATGGGAAATTTACTACCCACACTTTCTAAGTGATTTATCAGTTACAGAAATCCACGTGAAAATTGTATTTTTATAAATAGCCAGGGGAACATATGTAAAACGGGAGCTCAACCCGTAGACAGCTACTTCAGAGTGAAGCGGCATTTGTGGGTCAAGATTAATTTTTGTTTAAAAAACCTGTCTTGTAGACATCAAAAATGCCCAGATGACCAACGGCACTAACAAGGTGATTATTTAATTATAATTAATGAGGGAGGCAAACGTATAAAGAATGGGGTCAATTTCAGCTGATTTAAAAAAAAAATAAAGTGCCCTCCATAAATCTGTCCTTCTACAAGGGCTCGATATGTACACAGATACTGCAAGTCCATCCAGGGGCTCTTCCTGTGTTGCCTGCTTCTCCTATGCACGATGCTGTTTCAAAAGTGAACGTGTTTTAGGACAAGCAACTGTAAAGCCCATGTTCCCGTCCATAAACCTTTATGATGACTTTTGGCAAAATTTGTTGGGGCAATTGAAGAGATAAAAGCCAAAGAAGAAAGGTTGAGATTCGGGGAATAAAGAATGTAGAGATAAAAGCTGAAAACATCAAGAAACAGAAGGAAGATAGTCTGTGGCAGTGGCTATTTATTTGGCCAAGACGCACACCCAGTTAAAAAGACTGCATTCTTTGTTTTTGGAAGTTGTGGAATTCGATGCAGCCACGGCGCTCGCGGACAGAGAGGCAGTTTCTCGGAGAGCGGCCATCAGAGGCTGCGTTAGCATCCCGGGGACCACAGGGGAGTTTCCACAGGGAACCCACAGAATTCGCAACCGTATTTTCTCCCAGTAACACGCTGGAAGTTTTACATTTTCAAGAGCAACCACAAGTGATAAAGATGACTATGATGATGTTAAAATGACAGCGAACATAGAAATGTGGTTTTCTACAAAAGGTTCCTTCTCCTCCAAATAACCCAAGATTCAGATTCTTGGGCAGAATTTTTGCATAGATGTCGAAACAGCATTTGGGAAATACCTTGTAAATCTTCACTACTATTGTTCTTGTTGGTTTTCTAGAATGCTCATCATCTAGGGTTTTTAAATTTTTGTTTTGTGCAGTCAAGCTGGTAATAACCACAGAGTTTTCTTTTCCCTCAGTTTGTCCAGTTGAAATAAAAGCGCAGCACCAGCTGGGGCCCCTGACGTTTGATGAATGACAAGCTTTTCCTAGAAGCCCCGAAAGTTTCCCAGGCGCCCCCCCCCCCCCCCCCCCCCCGGAATAAACACCAGAAGCCTCCTGGTGGCAAAGTCAGGGCAGCATCTTGCACAGACATGGCCAGTGGGAGGCTGGTAGGGACTCAGAGAGACCCGGCTCACCCAGCCGTCTTGGAGTGGAACCTCAAAGGAGCTCTGTCTCCTGCCTCCTGCTGCCCTCAGGTGTGTTCTGCACTCAGCAGGGTGACCCTCTAGCTTCCTTCCACGGGTGGAGGTCCTGCCCTGGGGAGCCACCACCATCGATACAATTAATGCCTTCCTGCCTGGAATTACCATGCTCCTTGGAAGCACCTTGGGGCTTCTTTGGAGTATTTCCTGTCAACATCCTGTTGCTCTCCGTGTGCTCAGTTTTCCAGACTAGCCAGCCTTCTGTACTCAGTCTGCTGAGACGCGGGCTGAAGCCCGATGCCCCCCTCACAAGGAGGCCGGTGTGCTGGCTGGAAATACGTGGCAGGCAGCCCCTCTCAGCATGCGGCCTTGAGCTGAACTTCAGAGTGAGCCTGCAGAGGCTTCCCAATCTGTTGCTGCTCAGCCACGCCTACACTCCATTATGTTTTGGCATCTTTTTATTTCTTTGGGCTTATGGGCAAATGTTTCTACTCACCACTTTAATTATATATATTCTTTTTACAATCAATGGCCGACATGTTTAAGCTGTTGCAATTTTCTGTCTGCTGGTACGCTTCTTACATCTACTGATGTGTAGCGCCTTCGAATGTGATTTTCTACTTTTTCCCTTTCTTGCAATCACCTGCACCGATGCTGATTGCTCTGGTCAGGCGTCAGGGGTGATACCTAGAGATTCCTCTGTGGTCCAGGGCCCATCAAATCATCAGGGCCCTTGGAGACGACCAATCGGTGCTTCAGAAACCACTTCACTCGCTAGACCCACCTACCTCAGCATACGGCCAGTTGATTGGCATTCTCAGTATTGACTTGCGATTCACATCAATTTGTTGGAGCATTCCTAAACTCTCCCTGGGCGGCAGTGTGGTTTCTGTTTGCACTCTGCCTTTCACGGACGTTGCTGACAAACAGTCCTTCCGAACTCCTAGTGTGTACAGCGTGGGGTGTATTTAATGTCCTCGTTTGGGGTCCTGGCGCACGTGTCAGAGAATGCAGCCTTCAGATTGACATCCTCCGAAAGGGTGAAAGGTTTACAGGGACACTTACAAAGGACACATGGACAGTAACAAGGGGGTTGGAAATGGGAAGGAGGCGGGGAAGGTTGGGGGGTGCTGAGGGGTGGGGGGAAAAGGCAGAAAATTGTACTTAAACAACAATAAAAATGTTAAAAAAATGTTAAAAAAAACTTGCATCTAAGTTAAAAAAAAAGACACAAAAAAACTGACATCCTCCAGATCGTGTTTTGGGAACATAAGAGAAGTCTGCTGGGGAAACTAGCCCACTTTTTAACACAGTCATACAAGTTTTATTTGCAAATGAAAGTGGAGCTGTTTTCAATGGACCTCTTAATAGATGGAATTGCTTTCATGGTATTGATACGGGTTATTGGTTATCAGATACATGGAGGAAATGATATAACACGATACTGTATAAACATGAGAAATTAGGTACAAAGAGAATGCTTCAGGACCAACCCCACACACAGCTGACGACACGCTCTGCCGGCATTTTTGTTTTGAGGTTCCTTACACGTACGAGGCTGACTCAGGTAACTGGATTTGTGTAGTGTGAGAATGTTCTAGAACTAGAAGTGACATGATGGTGTACTTACGCATTTTCGTGCAAACTGTATGCTAGGCCATTCTTAAGATACGGGCAAAAAACTAACCAGACCACTGGGGCATTTATCAGTTAGGGGCATGGAAATTAAAATTAATGCTGATCAATACTTATTAAAACTTGGCAACAATTCCAGCAAGATAAGAGAAGTCTACTGCATACAACACAGTAACAAAGCCTTATTATAAGTTGCTAGTTTTTAACTGCAGCATCTGTAATGTTAACTGTTCACAAAGAGCCAGAAAGTGTTTTCAAGCTTATATCTCTTGTCCCATTTTTAGCCAGAGAATCCCCAAATTTCAGGATTGGAAAGGACCAGCAGGTCTTCTGCTATTTGTTTTTCCGTACAAGATGGAGCGTTCTTACCTTGAAACTGAGCGTTGAACCCCTTGCGCCGGTGGTTGCTGTCCGAGGTGAAGTGCAGCCGCAGCCAGTTCTTGCTGCTGATGACGGGGGAGGGGAGGTTCATGCCCGTCAGCCTGGGGAAGAGAAGGAAGAGCAGAGCCTCCTGTGAGCGGGCCGAGCAAACGCCCCACGTCCGACCCGCTCTCACCGTCCACCGCGCAGCCTTCACTTCCAGGTGCTTCCGACAGGGTCGCCTGTAAGCTGCGTCTGAACCTGGGAATGGTCGGGTAGTTCTCCCTTCCCCACCTGCACATCCTGTGTTTATTCGGGAGGGCATGAGGGCTTTCAGAGATCTCTGACATTTTCCTTCCTTTTCCTTTTCATCAGAACCTCAATCATAATGAATTCTAGGAGGTGAAGAAACTGGCAACTGATAAAATTCTGCCCTTTACGGTTTGCGCCCTGGGCGACTCTTTCCCCGGAAGTGGACTCAGGGAAGCCGCTTTCACGCGTGGCAAACAGTGCAGGCGGTCCTGACCGCCGTGCGCCACAGCTCGCCACGGGCCCTCTCCCACCGCCGTGACCAGGGGAGGAGGCTATGAGGTTGGCAACAAGAACTGGCAGAGATTTAAAAAATAAATTTAACCCCCATCCAAGGATGTGTTTGTCGATTTCAGAGAGGGGGACGGACTTCTACGTGAGAGAGAAACATCCACTGATCGGTTGCCTCTCTCACACGCCTCAACCGGATCTGGAACCCACCGCCTACGCACGTGCCCTGACCGGGAGTCAAACCCGCAACCTTCTGTGTACAGGAGGCGCTCCAACCCACGGCGCCCCCCCACGGCCAAGGCGCGCATTAGCAGAGCCTGGAAACCAGGTAAAACTGCGTTTGAGTAAAAGAGTATCTTAAACACAATTCAGCCTTTCCAACATCAGACGTGCTCAGTCTCTGGTCAAGCTCTTTAGAAAAGATGAGCGCACTTCACAAGGGGCCGTCTGGCTGTCAGAAAATGAAGTCCAGTCACTCACGTCCTACTCGTGGACCTGCGTCAGCACCAAGAGCCCACGCCTTCCCAGGCAGCGAGGGGCCGGACGCGAGGGGCGCCGTGATACTGCCCCCTGGCCGGTGGCATGACTGTCGCTGGGCTGGGAGGAGGCGGACCTCCGGTGACGCACGTGTACTGGCCGAGTCGCTGTGTAGCCGGGCTATCTTCCTGAACCTCAGTTTTCCCGTCTGTAACCTGGACTTGAACCCGCCTCCACGGAAGCCGCTGCACACACGTGTGTGTAAATGTCCCTACAGCAGATTTCTAATGGTACTCCTGTGTGGCGTCATACAATTAGTTGGCATCTCTGCTCACAAATCCATTTTCAAGACGATGCTTGTGGGCGTAGATGATGTGTGAGAGGTTGAGCAGGCGGCTGTAGCCGAGCCCCGGGGGGCCCTGTGTGGGCCGGCTGGAGGGAGAGCCGTTCCGGCCCAGGATCGCTGGGGCCAGGCGTCTGGGAGGAGCGTTTCCCTTCTCCACCACCACCCGAGGAAGAGCAGCATCTAGCAGATGGGTGGCCGAGCTTTCCGATGTCAGGTTTAGAAATGAGCAGTATCCACTTGAAGTTCAAAGCCAGACCTTGACTGTAACCAATTGCGACGGTGCTAATACCCCTGTTGGAAGCAATCTCGTGTTGGACGAACGGGCTCCTCAGAGCTGCCTGCTTGCGGGGGCTTATACACAGTACAGATGGTTCCGAGAACCATTTCCGACCCCAGCACTTTGTTAGAAAGCTCCCTGCCCCCTTTTGTCCTGGTGAGATTATGTTACAAGTTCTGTTAGAAATGGGTCACACACTTCTTTGCCTGGCACTGACAATGGCCAAGAGAAGTAAATTCCGGATTCAGCAACCCAGTCAATGCAGCTCACCTGCATTTCATTGACTGGAATGTCTAGCCCTGAAATCTGTGGTGTAACTTCAGCTAGAAAGGGCCAGAGAGAAATATTTTGGGGGTTTTTGCCACAGTCTGCTCAGCCGCTCAGCCCTGCCCTGGGCAAGCTCTGCCCCCGAATCGGTGTGGTTGGATTTCCAGAACATTTTACTTATCTACACTGAAATTTGTGTTTTTTACTTTCTCTGGGTTACATAATATTATTTTCTTCTGATTTTTTTTGACCACTTTCCAAGGTAAAATTCATTCTTGGCTCATGGGCCAGGCTTGCCGACCCTGCTGTAGCACGAGTGAGGCAGTTTGTGAAAATGCTGGACCGGAAGATGACGAGATAATATGTATCGAGCGAACTTTTGTAACTAAAGTTTCACAAAGGACGCAACTCTTACACAGTCCATTGGTCCTTCGTTATAAACTAATTTGAAGACAGTTGACTAAATAGGAACTGGCGGGTGACAGTGTGGATGTACTGAGCACATGGATGGTGCAGATAAGACTTAGACGTAAAGAGTTAGTGAGTTAGTGGGGCCCCTGAGAAGACACGCCTCCCGCAGATTCCTGACCCCAGAGCCTGTGACGGCATCACCTCAAAGGCAAGAGGCTGCTCTGTGGGTGGGATGAAGTCACAGATCTTGAGATGGAGAGATTCCCCCGGCTTATCCGGCAGTCCAATGAAGTCAGAAAGATCTTTCACGGTGGAAGACGGAGGCAGAGGGAGAGAAACAGAGGGAGCAGAAGAAACCTAGGGAAGAGGCTCCACCCTAGGCTGCTGACCTTGACCTCCACCCTAGGCTGCTGACCTTGACCTCCATCCTAGGCTGCTGACCTTGACCTCCACCCTAGGCTGCTGACCTTGACCATGGAGGAAGGGCTGTGAGCCTGGGAATGCAGGGGTTTCTAGAGGCTGGAAAAGGCCATGGAGCGGGCTCTCACCAGAATCCCTGTAGCACCTAACATGTTGGTCTTACTCCACCCAAGCCTGGGGAGGGTCACAGCCCGCAGGACTGTGAGGCAGTAACTGTGCTGAGTCGCACCCTCCGGTCTGTGTTTGTGTGCCACAGTGGCAATGGAAAACGATGCAGCTTTCAACACACACAGCCTACTTTTCATTCTAAAGAGTGCAGAAGGGAGGGCACGGGACATGCCGTCTGCCTGCGCTAATTAGTCATCTTAGAGAGCCTGGGCTGCTGACGCTGTGCCTGTAATTGTCACTGGTGGGACGTCTCCCTTTGCAGGAGCAAGACCTCCCCCAAGTCCTCCACAGCCCTGAGCTATAGCAGGGGAAGCCTGCTGCATGTGGTTTTCTAGAACAGCTGTAGGAACGGGAGGCACACCAGGGGCTGGAGTAGGGGAGGGGCAGGAGTCCCGAGCCTCAGACCCAGGACAGAAGCGTTTTGAAGAGAAAAGAGGAACTCGGGGAGCAGCAAAATCTGTGCCTGCTGTTCACCACATGGTGACTTTTTAAATCCTGGACATTTAGAAACGACAGACAAAGCCCAGAGAGATCAGGTGAATCCAAGATGCTTGGACTCCCACGAAGGGAGGTGGTGAAGCGAAAAAAAAAAAAGCACCTCCAGGTGAGAGGCAGGGACATGCCCCCCACAGGAACGGGAGACACCTGTCATTTCTGGAGCCCCTCGAACTAGGTCAGGAAGCCCGAGGAGCAGGGCAGCGAGGCTGCTGGACGGTCCCGTGGAGAGGC
This sequence comes from Micronycteris hirsuta, assembly GCA_004026765.1. Classification (NCBI taxonomy): domain Eukaryota; kingdom Metazoa; phylum Chordata; class Mammalia; order Chiroptera; family Phyllostomidae; genus Micronycteris; species Micronycteris hirsuta. The sequence continues at coordinate 11,318 of PVJI01002787.1, read as the reverse complement.
CTGCCAGAGTGGGCGGTCCTCGCTTTTTCTCCATCTACGCCAAAGGAAGCCAGTTAACTCACTGGCAAATTCATTTCCTGTAAAGGCCTCAATGAGGCTTGGCTTCTGCCAGCAGCGAGAATGGATGCAGGGCTCATGGGATACTTAACTTTGAAGTTGAGATGACCTTCTCTGAGCCAAAATAGAACAGGCCAGTCTGTTCCACTTCCTCCAAATAGCTTTCCCGTAAATGCTAGGATTCTATTTATACTGTGCTCCCGACGCCGCTCCTCACTTAACCCCGCTCAGCCTCCCTTTTCTCACGGGTAATACCAGGGGGCAAGCCCCTCACTCTGAAACGCTGCAGTGCCCTCGCTCGACTCGCGTAACTGGAAAATGTAGCGCCAGCGTAGGAAGACGCTTCTCCAAAATGCATTTCGGGGCTCTTCTTGGACGTGGCGCCAGATTTCTTAGGTCTGTAGAACATCCTCATCAATCGGGGGTGGTCCTTGCAGTCAAAGCGCTTTAGCTGTGATGACGAAGAAGCCGGGAAGCGTGAGCGCCTCCCACGCAGCCGGACCGGCCGCCTCCCCGGGGTCTAAGGAATGCACCCGCCCTGTGATGGCTCGTCAGCTTGGGGACAGCCATCACAGGCCTGTCGAAGCTGCGTGGCTTTTCCTGTGGATGTGTCACCAACGGGACGCCAAGTGGCTCTGTCAGCGTGAAGCAGGCCGCTCTGATCATGCAACGTGTTGCTGAAATGTCCTATTTCTAGCTGGTCGTTAGTCACTTCGCTGGGGAAACTCACCGTCTTGTGACCCTACACGAGTGTCCGACACCGTGATGCTCAGCCTCAAGTCTGGGACGGAGCTGTCACCTGTCGCCAACACGCAGCAGGTGCATCAGCCCCAGAACTCACTCAGCTACACCTGGAAGTGTGACCTTGTTCAGGCGTATACACGGGCGTGTCACATTTTCTTTAGCCAGGGAGGGCCTGCTTGGTGCTTCCTGCCTTTCCAGAGACAGTCACCTGTGGATGGAGGGTAAGGACGGTGGACGTGTGGTGGCTTCCGGTACCTGCTCACATCACACCTGGAAACAGGGCGGCTCAGACGCCCGCGACGGCGGGTGGTTGGAATCAACAAGATGAGCAGAGCTGAGCGAAGTAACTAATGATGTAACTTCTCCTTATTAAGCATTGCAGAGTTCAACTGATTATGAAACAATGAATACTTATATATTTATATATTTCTTCTTCCCATCTTTTAATGAGCTTCACTATCCACAGACGCTAGTGAGACTGAGCCACCTGAAGGCCATAGTTGTCACCAGTCCTCCCTGTGGTTCCCCCCCATATCAGCAACAAGATAAACCATGGCCAAACAGTGCTCTTCAGTAATGACACCTTTGTGAAAAGTTGAAAGACTGTTGAAACAAAGTTGCACCAAACTGGATAAAAATATCCATTGAATATTATATTTAAAAACATTCACTAGCACAAAAGAATATTCAGACACGTCCAGCTCAAAGCGACATCCTGAATGAACTTTTTCCCAAAATTAATTAGCAAATTGTAGATAAGCAAAATAATAATAATAATAATAAATGAATAATCCATCTAATATTCTAAACGTTTCCCTGTAGAGATACGTGTAGGTAGATATAAAACAGCATGCCTATTTACATGCAGTTTAAAAACCTACTTTTTTCTCTTTGGGAGAGGATTATTCCTCTTTCTACATGAATACACATAATTTGTGAATTTTATGTCCTGCCAAATCGAATGCATGTGCCATTACTGACTCAGGGAGTGCCCAGGGGAGCTGTTTGATGTTCTTTCTGATATCTTGATAAACTTGATAATAAACCGCACTATGATAAGCAAACTGTGGATCGGCGCATCCATTTCCTTGGGATTGGCTCCCGGAAGTAAGGGTTCTGGGCCAGAGGGGATGTGCTTCCAGACTCCTCGTGTGCATGTTGCAAACCCCCACCCCCCCGGCCCCAGTGACCGGAGTCAGCTTCGGGAGGGCACCTCTCCAGGGGCCCTCACTCTCTGAACATGACCTTTGTTCAGCTCCAGCCCGGGTGCCTCCCCGGTGGCCTCTGAGCACGCGGGCTCCCTTCTCCACTCCCTCATCATTGCGTCCTTTCTCCCGGCAGGTTGTCCCCACTCCGCCTCCCCCATGAGACCGAAGGCACCTGAGGCCTAATCAGCCTGTGCCCCCCGCTGTGGGATCCCATACAACGTATTATAGGTCTGCACGTTGCTCCTTTTCCCAGATACCAGGGAACTAGAAGGAAGTGTTAGGACGCTCCTACCAGACGTTAAAAGGCCTGGCAGGCAAATTGTTCTGATTTTTTTCCTGCCGTTCCGGACTGATCATCCCAAGCTCTTATGATCCATTTTCCGTAACATTGTAACTCTGTGTCCCTGTAACTGACTGACTCGCCCTTGCCCATCCCCCACCGAGTCCGTCTTTAATTATTAATACATTTTGTGTATTCTTTCCACCATTACCCACTGAGTAGCTTATTTAAGAAAAGGCAAGTTATGTTATAACTCACTTATTTTTTAGTATTGAGAATATTTTCTAGAACTACAGCAATCACCTGGTGGACCCCCCACATGGCCGGGAGGTGAGCAGGAATCCCACCTGCGGCGCTGGTGTGGGCCGTGCCGGCGTGTGAAAGGGCAGAGCCATCCCCCCCCAACCACCACCACCTCCCCGGAACTGCGAGGGCAGGGATGCAGACACAGTACCCCGAAGCCGCAGCATCGCCCCCAGAGGACTCCGCAGCCTGGTGCCACAGTGGGGGGCCCTCACACGTGGGGCAGGCAGACCTGACCTGAGCCCTGGTTGCACGGGCTCGCAGGAAACGTGGACATATCGCATCGCAGGCTTTTTCCACTCCCGCAGCCACTCCGGGAGCCCTGTCCTGGGAGTAAAAGGTTCACTCACTCGACTCTCACTACTTTGTCCACTTTGAAAGCCTCCACATCCCCAATCCGACCCAGATATCAACGGGGATAAAAAAGCAGAAAGACAACTCGGGAAGCCGTGTGATCTCCACCGGCACGCAGCGAGGCCTGCTTCACCCACGGCCGGACGGCGGGAACCCTCGGTTATCGGATCAAAGCCCCTCCCCACGTCTGATGGGGTGTGGGCGTCAGGGTGGTTTCGGGGACCGCCTTCCCTACTTGCATCCTGGTAAGGGAGGGGGACGGCATACACACGCATTCCTCACACACCCATGAGCACCTGGTCCACGGGCCCTGGGCGGCCGCACGCCGCGTCACATGGCCCTGGCGCAGGTGTGGGCTGGAAGCACCTTGCGGCTTGTCCCCGAACCGTGCAGGCGGCCTGAGCCCCTGATGTCGTGTGTGACACAGAGACGTGGAGGGAGGCTAGTTTCACATGTTTGAGTGCAGACCACATGGGTCCGCTCTTCGTTCTTCGGGCGGTTTTATGAGATTCTGGTCTTCTCATGTATCTGCTGGATGAGAGCAACCACATCTTAATTGATCGTTCGCTCTCTGACGGTAATGGTGACGGGAATGGGAAGCAGCCGCTAACCCCGAATAAATATCACCCAAGCATCAGCCCCTGTTATACGCTTTGTCACAATGTAATCACTGCATTCTCCCCATACACCGACTGCTTTAGCTTTGCACACACAAACCGCGGATCTGAGATGCCACGTAAAGGGTTGCAGAGCGAACAGGAGCCTGTGCCCGGATGAGACCCAGGGATGATCTCCGAACATGTCTCCTTCGCTTGGATTCTCTGCCCAAAGCCCCTTTGACTGCAGCCTTTGGCTGTTTCCCCGAAGTGCAGACTGAGTCACGCCTCTTCACATCTAAAACAGTCCCCGCCCGTCTCCTCGGAGGCCTTGAGAAACAATTTACCCTCCTTGGAAGGTTACCTAAGACCGCTCTTCCCCTGGCCGCGCCTGACCCTCCAATCTTATTTCTCTCTGTTTCTTCTCCGTCAGCATGAGGCTGAAATGCCACCCTCTGCGTCGACTCTCGCAGGGTCCCTCCATCAGCACCGAATCTCTGCACGTGCCCACGGCCTCCGCGTTTCCACAGCAGGTGGCCTGTCTACGCTGGACATGCTTATTTGGGGGCACAGTTCGGCTTGGGCCTTTGGTTCTTGGCACCGTTTGGGGGCCCAGGGAAGGGCAAACACCAGAATATTTGCATGATCAACAATTTTATGACAAAGGACCGTTCCTATTCTCCTCCAAATGTTAAAGGACTCTTGAAGTCTGGTTTCCAGAGAAATGAAATATTTTCATGGCTTTTTGGTAATGAGTTTGAGCAGAAATGACGGCTTACTTGCTCCTACGTGAAGAAAATCAAGGGTGCCATCTATCTGCTTGAGTTTTTAAGGAGCTAAGCATCTGATTTCCTATGATTTTAAATGCACTCATTATTTGAAAACAGCGGTGGAGCTGAACAGTTTAATGACCCATCACAGAGAGGGGGCTTCAGAAAACTTATAAGGGACTTTACATGTCTTAAAGTAATCACTTTATACTACTCACTGATTCCCTTCCATACGTGATGTAAACACACTTCCCTATGTGAGCCGTGCATGCCAGCAGTGGGCTGTGCTCAGCTCTCCAAGAGCAATTGTGCTGGTGAATAGTCGGTATTTCAACAAACCAGAGATGACCGCAGGGTTAATATTTTAGGTTATGCAGTGTCGTGATATCAGTTGAAATACAAAGAAATGAACATAATAAGATAAACTCATACAGCTTACGCACAACATAGAATCATACGGAAATTATTGAAAGGTTGTCCTGACCTGCCTCCACGCTCAGTCCAGAAGTAAGATCAACATCCAGAAATCTGAGTAGTCGCATATAAAGATATCGTTAATAGAGAACATGGAAACAACTACTCGCAATGTTCTTGGATATTTTGAGGGTTTATATTATCAAAATTTTAAACATCGGAAAACTGAGAAATTTTAATTTATTTTTTACCAAAAAAAGTGAACCCCAAGCTTCCTTCTCCCAATGCAAACATGGTCTGGTGTTCACACCCCACTTCCCACTTTTCCGAAAAGCATTATTTGTATCATTTAAATCCTTTTCCCTTTCCACTTAGTGTTGAATAATGAGGCACATTCTGATATGAAACGGTACCATCTGGATGAAAATTTATATGCACAAGGCAAATAGCAGAAGTTGGATGTGCGAGCATCTCTCCTCTCCCTGCGCAAGCATACCAGGATTAATCAGATCAGCCCGGTTTCCTTTCTCGCGCAGAAACGCCACAGACAGGGGCAGGCAATTAGTTCGGGCTCCTCGAGTGAGCCTGTGGAAGTCACAGTTGTTCCTCAGAGACAAGTTTGGAGTCCCTGCAGACAATTAAGGGCTGCCCGGGTCCCTGATGGTCTGTCCAGCGCCCGGTGTCAGCTGTGCTGACTCACCGCAGCAAGTGGGACCCCGCATCAGTGGTTCCAGATGACATCCTGGGGTCAGTCTCAGAGACCACTGCCCCATGTCAGTTTTTAATATGGAATTACACTGGGAATGGACACCACGCGTTTCTATCACCAAGTTCACAAGTTCACAACAGTGAAGTGCATCTAATCACTCACTAAAGCTGACGCAAACCGGACGTTTCTGCAGCAGCTGGAGGCCATGACAGGACCCCTCCCTGGGACCGACCGCTTCAGGTGACAACAGAGAGGATGCAGCCCGGTGCAGAGGGCACGGGCGCTTGTCACACGAAGCCCATTTAATCTCTTGGGCTACATTCTTGGAGACAGATCAATCTAAGAGAAAATAATTCAATCAGCTGGCCCTAGTGTGTTTCCTCGAAACAATTTCCCCAATAATTTACTCTGCTTATTGGACATTTTGCAATTTACAGAATGTGGAAGGGGCTTAGGCAACATTACAGAATTTCAATAAGATCATAGCTTTCTAAATGTGAAGCAGCAGCTTTAAAGATACCTGTCTACTTGCCCCTAAAATCTCCTTGGCATTTTGTTTGACTGCTTGGAACGAAGTATTCACTATTTCATAACGGAAACTTAAATCCAATCAACGCCAATCAAAGCGAAGCTGCAAATCGGCATAAGCCTATTAAATGTGTGGCTCTGCGGGCGGGAGCGAAGGGCGAAAATGCAGCCTCAGCTCCCCAGGAGTTGGCGAGCTAAGCTGGCAGCGTGAGGCAAAGATTCCGACTATTTCCCTCAAAGTGCTGGGTGAATAAGGGGAGCAAGGTCCTACAGCTTATTACCACTGCTCCCTTCCGGAAATCAGAGTGTGTCCTACCAAGAAAAGACTTGCACTCCGTCCGCAGTCAGTTTGCGTTCCTTATTCACGTCACCGGGCAAGGGTTAGGTCAGCACAGCATTCCCGCCTGGGCCAGGCACTTGCTACAAAAGGCTTCGACCTAATGCAGACTCGCGCTGCGGCCCAGCGGCCCAGGCTGTGTCTTCAGGAGCCCCTGGGGTGAACAGGGCGCTGGCGCCGCAGGGGGGCCCTGAGTTGGGGTGTGCGGTTGCGGGGTCACCTGCCCACACACCCTCACTCACAAAGGGGATGGTATCTTCCAACTTTCTCCCCGGCCTTGCATGCAGGCAGGGACTCCAGGGACAACAGGCTGCCCAGTGGGTGCGAGTGGGATGTGCTCGGGAGGAGCCAGGCCTCTGGCAGCCTCCCGCCCTTGACCTTCCTCCATGGAATTCCTGTGGACTCTCGCACAGGAGGAGCTCAGGGCAGGGACCCACGGGGATGAGGTGGGGGGTGGGGGTGGGGGTGGACGACAGGAATCAGCACGCACGTTCCAAGGCCCGGGTCCTTGTCCCATTTCTCTCTCAAAGTCTCGGGACCGTTTGCTCCGCGGCGTCTTCTCACCCAAGTTCATTCCCTTGTGCTGCTATCAGACGCAGGCCCCGAGAAGTGCCATCTCGGATGCCAAGTCCGCTAGAGGATGGGTGTGGGAGAGGAGGCAGTGGGACACAGAGACACTCAGTTTCTGAGGTACAGGCATCTGCCAATGACGTTCTCTCTGTCCACCGAGCAAGGATGCGGTAGAGGATATTGAAACTGAAAACAGTAAAATTAGGGAGCTATGCAGGACTTCGGGATTGTCTAACGTCTTTTCCTCATTGTTTGCTAAAGAAAAAATTTTAAATGCATTGAAAAAAGCCATGGGTGTAACAAGGGCCGTACGCAATTTTATAGGATGAACGGCGTTCGTGGGCGTTGGGGTCTGGAAGCCGCGGGGAAAACGGCTCCATGCTGCTTGCTGCTTTCCTTTCAAAGCCAATTTCATAAGCAGAAAACCAGGGCTCTTGCCTGTAATCAATCCATGAATTTCAATTATTGCTCTAAGTGGTTTATGTGTTCCTGTGAAAACAAAATAATGATTAATCAAGTGGAATGTCAGATTATCGGAAGAGGTGTATAGCAATTATGATAAATTAATATCCATGAATATGGGAGACACTGCAGATTTTCCAGGTTCTCTAATTAAAGGTATGATGGTTACAACAAGCAAAGCTGTATAATTATGTGTATTCCAAGGAGAAATAAAGTAGCCTGGCAATTCCAATGTAATATTGCTCACAAATTTTTACAAGCTCTTAAAGATCTAGAAATCTCTAGTACATTTGCACGGTAAACACGGGCCCTATATAGGCAAGTTGGGAACTCTTATAATATTGTGCAAGCATGGAACTGGAAGTCTTTGGCACTTGGAATGTTCTAGATGGCGACTCCACTGAGCTACTGCACCCAGTGATCATACCGGGATGTAATAGTGCCATTCCATTTACACAGATCACAGCGTTGCATGCGGCTGTGAGAAGGAGGGGAGGGACGGGGGGCTGGCATGGAATTAGGATGTCATTGCCCCGTGGAATGGGAACCGTGGTTTTTAGCTCAAGAAAAAAAGAGAGCAGGTGTTTGGCTCATGTCTGAACTTCACACCCTGAGCCAAACAGCCTATCCATCGGGTTCATTGGATGGACTCTTAGGTTCCTTTGAGCACTCAGCTCTAAAACGTTCTTCACATCATCCCCGAGAGCCGGAACAAAACCGTGTGGAGGAAGAAGCACTCGTGGGGTATCACACATATGTAGTGGTTAGGGAGGGTTGGAGGATCATTCTTTAAAGCGTGATTGGCTTAGCAGTCCTCCTGCTTGATAAATCTTATCTTAGCAATTGCTGGGAAAAAAAAAGGAAAATAAGGAAAGCTACTTAAGATTCCCCGAGCTGGGCGTGCCTGCCTCTGCATCCTGCCTGAGGCCCTGAGACACCCCAGGGCTCCCAGCCGGAGGGCACAAATAAGGGGTGGCTGAGAGCAGACGCAGCAACCTAACTGGCCCTTGGCAACCGTCTCCTTTCCAGCTGGGAACCTCAGGGTCTGCTGGGAGTTGCACCTCACTCCTGATAGTCAACCATTCATTCCACATCTAGCCCTCCCTGAATGTACCCATCCCACTCAGCCCAAGGGCCTGCAGATGCCAACGGAAGCGACCTCAGCCCCTGAAAGAGGCAGCGGCAGATGCAGAGGTCGCTGTGCCTACAGAGGCAGGCGCACCTACGGATCTCAGGGGTGATTGCGAATTTACACAGCGCTCCCACACCCAAGGGTGACCCTCACTTCCTGACATTTGTGCAAAGGGAGGAGTGGTAACCACATACAGCACCTGGACTGCACCTTCACATCATGTGACCTGTACACTGACGCTGCGTGGCAGACACCATGGTAACGCCCGTCTTACACACGAGCCAACCGGGGCTCCGGGAGGGGAGGCGGCTGGCATCTGGAAACACAGCTCCGTGGCCTCCGTTCAGGGCTCAAACCTTGTGTGGTGGTCACCATCTGCCCCGCCCTCCCTGGAGCAGGCGTCACGTGGTGTGCACTGCTAGTGTTTGCTGGTGTGGAAAGCAAGGCGGGATAACTCACTGAGAAGTGGCGTGCAGACTATGGATGCTGCCATTCCGTTTTTGGGGAGACAGTCTGATCCTCCAAACGATAGATGATAATTTTGCTCACTTACTAACCGAGGCCCACGTAACCAGAGGGCGCTGAGAGACCCTGGTATTCCTGGACTTGACTCTCCAAAGCATAAAGTGCGGAAATCTCGAAACTGCCCAGTGAGGCATGCATGACTATCGACTCAGCATTTACCAAGAATGTTAAACTGTCACGTTTCGTGACGGTGGAAGCATTGACAGAACCCTGTTGAAGACGCCTAATTAATATATGAAATGGAAGCATCAGAGAGCTGCTCCCTGGTATTTTAAAACATAGAAATGAAATCCTCCGGGTTTTCTTCCTCGTTACAGGTCTGTGACCGTTGTCCTAACTCTGAGGTGCCTTGTCAGCCAGTGTCGCCCACACAGGACCCTTGTTTGGGGGGGAATGTACATCTGTGCAACTCATGGCAAACACCAGGCAACGATCGAGAACGGGTCACGTGCACTGACCGAGCGCAGCTCCCGTGTGTGTCGATGAGGATGATGAAGATGACGGTGATGATCGGGTTAAGCACATACTGCGTGTTTAAAACATTTCAGCCTGTAATATAATCACATGTTGCAGTAGCAACCTATCAACATAATATCGATAACCTATCAAAGGTTTCTCTGAGCCCGTAAACTAGAGAGAGGCAATAGCTGTGATTTATTTTTTGCCATTTTCAGTTGCTTTAATCTTCTGATATCTAGATATCTTTGATAGGAAACGCCTGGATTTTTTCAGTCAGGAATCACGGCCGTGGAAATACCTGCCGAGTGGGATGAACGTGAGGACTTAGGTACGAGAGGGCCGTGAATGGGGCCCGAGGGTCCGGGCTCTGAGCGGTGCGTGTGACGAGGTGAGGGAAGCCAATCGGAACAGGCTGCCGCTGTGTGATCCCAGCTCTGTGACATCCTGGAGAGGACAAAGGTCCGGGGACAGTGACAGATCAGGGGCTGTCAGGGGCAGAGGGGGCGGGGTGGGCAGACAGGGCACAGAGGAATGTGGGGCAGGAGCACCGCTCTGTGTGACAGTGCTGTGGTGGACACGCGACCTGGTACACTTGTGCAAACCCACAGAACGTGCAACAGCAGGATGACCCGAGTGTCAGCTGCGGGCTCTCTGTGACGACGGCATGTCCGCACAGGTTCACTGATTGTAACAAAGGCCTTACTCCGGGGGGGGCAGCTGCCCGTGGGAGAACCTGTGCGTGGGGGAAAGGGCACCCGGAGATCCCGGAACCCTCGCAGCTCTGTTGCAAACCTACAGCTACCCTAGAAAATAAACTCTTAAAAAACAGCTTCAGAGATCAGGAGGCATTTCATCAAGGAAGCGACTGGCGCGCGTGGAGCAGCGGCAGTCAAGCCCAGAGTGACACTTCGCACAGCAGGTCCCGGGGCCCCGGTGTTTGGCCTCCTTGCCCACATACATGAGTGTGCCGGCCACGTCTGGGAGCCACTCTGTCATCATTTATCGTGGTCTTTGAGCTTTGTGGTCACAGAGTGGTCAGTGCTCTGTTTTCACTGCGATCGGCTGGCATCTCAGCTTGTGGGACAGAATCGCCACGTCAAAGACACTTCCTGAGCAGATTCTCTGAAAAGCGAAGTATTACGTCGCTCGTTTATCTCCCGTCTGCAGTGACATTTCCCAAGTAACTGCCCTCTGTCGTTCCGAGGAGCCTCACTCACGTGCTCTGGGCCACTTCCCCAAATTCCAGAGCGAGTTCCCCTGCCCCTCCTCGGATCACCCAGCGAGATCGTCCATAGGGTGTTCCGTTTCACTTTCATTCCAAAACAAATACAAGTTCCTAGATGGGGTGACGTTTGAAATGTTAAACCTTGGAAGGCAAGCTAGGGAAGTATAATAAAATCGATGATAAATTCATAGGAACAGGTGCCGTGGAAATTGAGAGAGTTCATTAATGTTCAACCTATAAATTACAAGGGAGATGAAGCTCTACATATTCAGTGATGTTAATAAGTTATTAAGCACACTATTTATATTAAAATTAGATGTAATCACAGGGTAAACTTTTCAGATGTTTTCGTTAGAATTCTACTGAATATTCAGGGACTTCCGTGCTTACCCATCCCACACAAGGCTTGTTTTAGAGTTTCACTGCGGGATAGATTAGGCGTAAGCACATCTGTTTTCAGGTCCCTGACCCTTTTCATAACCGCTAGAAGCTGGTCTTCTCATCCCACTGCAACCGGGAAAGTCTTCTGTCTTCGTTAATCGGGGTTCCCCATTGACCTGGTCAACGGTCATTTTCACTCCACTTGCCTTGATGCCAACGTAGAACCCGACCAGACCTTTGATGCATGAAGACTTTTCTCCCTCG